>ML865371.1:8979-22047 GCA_009831015.1 Picea engelmannii | reverse complement strand
TCCAAGGAATTCCCAGAGTTCTTGCTATCAAAGAAATCTGAGCAATGCAGCTGAAGAAGTGCTACAAAAAAGGTTGTCAATTATTTGCAACCCATGTGGAGGAAACACCTAAGGATAAGGTTTCAAGTATTGAAGACCATGTGGTACTAAAAGAGTTTGAAGATGTATTCCAGGAGGTACCCGAATTACACCCGAAGAGAGATATTGATTTCTCTGTAAACTTGATGCCTGGAGTAGCTCCAGTATCGAAAGCTCCTTACAAAATGAGTACACCAGAGCTGAAAGAACTGCAATTGAATCTTGAAGAGCTTCTGAATAAGGGGTATATATGTCCAAGCGTGTCACCTTGGGGAGCCCCATTCCTGTTCGTGAAGAAGAAGGATGGAAGGTTGAAATTGTGCATCGATTTTAGGCAGTTGAACAAAGTGGATGTAAAGAACAAGTATCCTCTGCTGAGGATTGATGATATCTTTGATCAATTGAAGGATGCCAGGATATTTTCAAAGATGGATCTCAAGTCAGGATATCACCAGGTAAGAATAAAATATGAAGACATTAGCAAGACTGCCTTCAGAACAAGGTATGGTCATTATGAATTCACAGTGGTGTCGTTTGGGCTGTCAAACGCACCTAGTATTTTTATGTGCCTGATGAATGGTGTATTCAGGGACTATATGGACAATTTTGTCATAGTATTTTTGGATGACATCCTGGTGTATTCCAAGATGAAGGAAGAGCATGAACAACATCTGAGGATGGTGTTGCAGGTGCTAAGATATCACCAGTTGTATGCCAAGTTGAGCAAATGCTCGTTTTATCAAAATCAGATCCATTACTTGGGGCATATCATTTCAGAGGATGGGATAGCTATAGATCCTGATAATATTGATGCCATCAGAGATGGTCAGTTCCTAAAAAAGTGACAGAAGAAATATTCTTTATGGGTCTAGATGGCTATTATAGAAGGTTCATTGCAGGGTTCTCAAGGATAGCTCACCCTATCACTTCCTTGAAAAGGAAGGAGAAGAAATTCTAGTGGACAGAGGAATGTGAGAGAATCTTCCAACAATTGAAGAAACTATTAACCAGTGCTCCAATCCCAAGGATTGCAGATATGAATGAATATTTTGTAGTGTGTACAGATGCATGCAAAGAAGGGCTAGGAGTAGTCCTCAATCAAAAGGGATTCATAATTTTTTATGAATCCAAAAAGTTGAAAGAGCATGAAAGGAACTATGAAACTCATGATTTGGAGTTGGAAACCATAGTACATGCTCTAAGGAAATGGAGGAATTACCTCATGGGAAGGAGGTTTGAACTGAGGACAGACCATATCGGTTTTAAGTACTTGTTTGATCAGCCAACCTTGAATGCTAGACAGAGTAGGTGGTTGGAGTTTCTCTGTGACTATGATTTTGATATCAAGCATATCAAAGGGAAGGAGAATAAATTGGTTGATGCACTCAGCAGGAGAGTGCATGAATTTCATGTTACGACCATTAGAATGTATCAAACCGATATAAAGGGAAGAGTTTTGGAAGCTGCAAGCCCAGACTTGCAGTATAGGAAATTGGTAGTGAAGCTACAACAAGGTAAGATGTTGTAAGGAGTGGAATATTATAAGCTTGGAGTTTATGGAACACTCATATACAAAAATAGAGCTTATGTACCTAATGTCCAGGATTTGAAACTTGTTATTTTGAAAGAAATGCATAACATACCATATGTTGGGCACCTTGGATATCAGAAAACTGTGGCAGCAGTCAAGAGCCATTAATTTTGGCCAGGTATGAAGAAAGAAATTGCATATTACATCGCTAGATGTATGGAGTGCTAGAAGGTTAAAAATAAGCATAGGCATCTAGTAGGGTTGTTGCAACCTTTACCCATTTCTGAGTGGAAGTGGGAGGTAGTGACAATGTATTTCATCACAGGATTTCCCAGGACTGACAAGCAACATGATTCAATCATGGTGGTGGTGGAAAAGCTTACGAAAGCTTCCCATTTCATTCTGTTAAAGACTACTCACAAGGCAACAGATGTTGCCGACATCTTTATCAGGGAAGTAGCAAGATTGCACGATATTCCCAAGACAATTGTGTCTGACAGAGACCCAAAATTTACCTCAAATTTATGGAAAGGGTTATTCAAGGGGTTCAGAATGAATCTGAACTTTAGCATAGCCTATCATCCTGAGTCTAATGGGAAGACATAGTAGGTGAATCGAGTGATAAAATACATACTAAGGATTTGTGTGATGGAAAAACCATCTAAATGGGAAGACTACCTACACTTGGTAGAATTCGCCTACAACAATGGGTATCAAGCATCGTTGAATATGAGCCCATTTGAAGCACTTTATGGCAAAAAGTGAAATACTCCAGTAAGATGGGATAATCCAGCTGATAGGGCAGTAGTTGGGCTAGAGTTTCTCAAGGAAATGGAAGAACAAATGATAAAAATTAAGCAGAATTTGAAAGCTTCCCAAGACAGGCAGAAAAGTTATGTTGATAAGAAAAGAACCCATAGAGAGTTTAAAGTGGGAGAGCATGTTTTCCTGAAAGTGAAAGCTAACAGAAGTTCCCTGAAGCTGGGAAACTATGCCAAGTTGGTAGCCCATTTTTGTGGACCATTTGAAATCCTAGAAAGGATTGGGCCAGTTGCATATATGCTTGCATTACCTGCATCCATGACTGTACATAATGTGTTTCATGTTTCATTGCTTAAGAAATATATACCTCATGCTAATCATGTAACCCATTGGAATGTGATTTTAGGTGGAGCAAGAAGGTGTCCTGCAAGTGCAGCCTGTGCGCATATTGGAACAGAAAAGAAAATATCTCCGGAATCGAGCCATAGGGATTATAAAGGTCTAGTGGACCTAGTACGGTCTTGAGGACGCAACATGGGAGCATGAAGAGGCTATGCAGGCAGAATACCTACATCTTTTTGAAGATTTTGAAAATCTTGTTGATACTGTGTAAAGAGTTGCACTGAGGACAGTGCAAAAATAAGGGGAGGGGATTGTAATACCCCAAGGACATGCCCCAATTATATTATGAATTGTAATCATGTTTTGTAGGCTGGTGAGACGAGTGTTGATAATTTGGTTCACTTATGTGTTTATTAGGCCAGAGAGCCTAAGTGTTAAAGGCCAAGAGCATGTTTTTGTATATGTAATTATGCATAACATTAATAAAGATTAAACATCGTTGTGTGAAGAATGATCACAAAGAAAGAGTGATGGGGGAATAAGCTTCGACAGGGTGGGTAAGGGAAAAGGGGATGAAAGGTTGGAAAAATGGGCTAAGCTTAGGGGCTTAATTCCTTGAGAATAATAATTTATTATTATTCCAAATCTGTGTGACAAACATGTTTTTATCCTAAGTCCTGGGAGAGGCAACGCATGCAGCTCCAATGTGTGCAACAAGGGAATGCATGCAGCTCCAAGAAGACAAGTGTCGACCTGGGTGCATGCAGTTAAAATCTGAAGTGTCAGTTGAGTTGGGGGTTGGTTCTGCCAGTTTCCCGATCCTCTGTCTGAAACCGTGAGACCTCTGTGATCGACCTCTACTTAATTTTTTTTCTTGTCACACATTCCTGAAAACTAGAACCGGAAGCTGACTGGTGTATTCCTGTGAATACCGTGGCCTCTATATTCGACCTTTGCAATATTCATGCACACACCTGAGACCCAAAATCTGTGAACCGTTCTGTGTCTTCTAAGGAACCTAACACCTGAGTAATCGCCTTAGTTCTGTCGTGTTTTAGTGTGGGTTGTTTCTTCCTGTGGTGCCATGCCCATATGTTGTTACTACTGTCATCCCTGTGTGAATGAGTGTTAAACCATTGTTGTTGTCCTCACCTAGCTAGAGATGAGTCGAGGAGTGTGCTGAAGAAGTGGTTTGTCATGCCCGTGGTAGAAGAGGTAGGTTTTCAGGCCTATGAGAATCTCTCGCCAGGTGAGAGAGTTTGTTGGGAAGTGGTTTTCTCCCAGAGAGAGTCTAGCACTAGCTACGAAACTCCGAGAATTCCTAATCCGACCTATTTCTGATACCCAGAGAGGGAGGTGAAGCACCGATGGATTGTTCTTGTGAATGTGTATACTCTCGGGTGGAACAGGCATGTGGGGAATGAGATTCTGTGAGTAGTGGGCGTAAGAAGGCTCCTGGAGAGAATCCTTTCGGTTGCTCTGTGCAGTTTTCCTGTAACCTCAGCCTAGTCTAGGATTTCCTTGCCCTGGGTGGAGCTTGGTCCCATCTTGGGTGTTAGAAAAACAGGACCGTGGAGCAATAAAATAAAACAAATGTAGAAACAAAACACAGAAGATACACAATACAAGAGAGACACAGATTTACGTGGTTCACCTAGTGTGGGATATGTCCACCAAAGAAATTGCCAAGTCCTTTCTTTATTATTATCCAGCAAAATGAAGGGATACAACCTACAACAAAACCCACTGTACCTTCCTCTTCTTTATCTCACAATCTCCTCTCTCAGAGTACAATACTCGCCAACAAACATAGCCACAATACATTTCCCTCATAAAAGAGGGTTGCCTTCTAGGGAAAAAAACCCTAACATAATCTCTATCGTTAGATCTGTGACCTTATAATGAATGGTCCAGATTTATAATGAAATTACAATATACTTTTACAAGGCAATTTTTGCTTTGGGGGCTTCGCCCCCGAACCCCCGTTGGGGGCCCGCTTTCCCCCAGACCCCCCAGCCAGGGGGATATCCCCCCCGGACCCCGTAGAGGGGGTACCCCCCCTCTGCACTCTCCTGCGTGGAAGAGTGTACATACTTTTGGGGTGTAAATACTTCATGGGGCATAAACACGACTGAAAGTAAAAGACCTCTAAATCAGGAAGATAATCAGGCTCCACAACCAACATTGGGGGTGACACACTACTGAGAGTGATGAGTTGCATGGTCTAAGGCTGGGAGGTTTGTGGAAGGTATGCATGTAGTTAGTGGAGTTACTCCAGTTCCAAAGATAAGTATCATTTTTTGTTTAATTTCAATTAAAATGCATGTCTATGATGCTTGTATATTTTCATGTATTATGTCGAATGTATGAATTACTGTTAATTCCATTAATGTTTTATGTTAGCAGTAATTATGTGTTTACTCTGTATTGTTTGGTTAAATATGCATATTAAATATATATGTATGAGAATGTTCCGCGTAGTAGCGTTGCCCGACAGTGGGGTTGATGGTCGGGGACGTTACAATCACCATGATAATTTGACCTTTCCTTGGTATCATCACCAGATTGGTGCATTACCCTTGATTCCCTGATTTAACTCCTCACTACTCTATGTTCAGTCAGTTAACTGAAGACTAGTTGACTAGTTAATTCAACTAGGTGGCAGTTCACTCCCGTAACTGCCTGAGAGACTAAACTAGGTGGTAGTTCACTCCTGTAACTATTGGTGTGTGTCTATATCACTCTAGACCACCAATATGGTGCATTGGTTCTCCTCTAGTGCACACTCATTGAGTTATACATAGTATATCATGTGTAAATTATTCATTATTCACAACAGTTAATGAGAATTCTTTCATTCTTTCTCTCCTTCTTCTTCTTTCTCAAATTCTCTCTGCAAATGTGTGTATCATTGTTTAGCTAGATATATTTTTTTCAGATTCAATGCATTTACACTAAGTATTCTTGTTGACCTACTTTTGGTCATTTCTTAAGCACAAATAAATGTATCTTAAAAATCTATCTTTTCTTATATTTTCTACAATCAAATTTAGTGATGATAGAAATGAAGTTGATTTTGATAAAATAATTTGTTCATTTCAAAGTGTCTTAAAGGTACACAACTTAGAATTTACTTTATAATACAGAAGTCTCTATTACCATTAGGGTCATGGTTTGAGGTAATCAATGTGGAAACTCAACCACTAGACCATAGTTCGATAGACACCATCTTGACTTTGTTGGTTGAAATTGTTTGTCAAAGATATGTAGTTTCTTTGGATTATGATTCACTTCATTTTGAATGTGTGTTGTGATTAATGAAATTAATTTTTAGGTTACAAAAATCAAAACAATATTCCCCATAATGGTTGAAATTAGGATTGGGTTCATTCTTCATCAAGATTTTGTGAGCATCCATAAGTGTTTTCATAATTAAAAATATCTTTCCTATTGATTTATTGATCCATATTGGATCATTATGTTGTTTTTCATCTATCTCGATTCTTTCAGAGTGGAAAAATTTGGAGGAATCAACTTACAGGGCCATTTTAGTGGCACGTCTTAGTTTGGAAAATTGGGGTTTGGAACCTTTTAGGGCCATTTTGATACATCAAACGGAATTTTGTGGGGTTAAAACTCTTATAACATATATTATACCATGTGACATCATTCTTCACATCAAGACCTTTCCAACGGTGCAAAAATCGTGTTAATCAGAGCTCGTATGCAAAATTTATGCCTTTCACAAGTTGACCTACTATGTTGACCACCATGGTACAAGATGATGCCACATCATCCCTCATTACTCATGCATATGGGGCTAGTCACGTGAGGTATTTCAAGATTATTATAGAAGGTTAAAAACCCTACCACAATTGAGGGTTGAGGAAGTCAAAAACCTATCCCTAGATGGCTATTGGGCTATATTAAATACTAGGTCACTAGGAGGAGAAGGGGTTCAATTATTTCACATTATTATTGTTCCATAACTTAGCCAAACATATGAGAGTGGTATTTTTTTAGCATAACAGAGGAGAAGAGATTATGTAGTAGCCACACATATCAAAATTCAAAGGAAACTTCACAGAGAGTGTCTCTTCCTTTATACTTGCATCATTTATATACCAGAGAAAAGAGAGGAGAGCAATCTCATCTTCTAGATGGGTTTTCTCTCATATTGGGTTTCTCAGGTCATATATTATGTTAATTTGTGGATGGTGTGATTGTATTTTATTTCCGTTTATTTTCCACATTTTATCTATTTCATGCATAATAAAAAAATTAGTAACTAAATATTCCGAGATCTAAAGAAAAAATAATCTTATTAATAAAGATTTTAGTATTTTATTAGATCTGTTGTGATGAATTGTTCTAGTGGAATATTGATTGCAACACCCCCTTCCTCAGCAAGTACTGCACAACCTCCTAGTCTAAGGATCGTTCTTTAATGCCTTCGAGCCGGATTGACTCTTTTGATTCCCTGCTAGAATCTCCAATATTCGATCCATAGGTCCTTTAACTCTCCCCATGGCCTCTGTATATGTCTGTGGACCTTTTCCCAAAAAACAAAATTTAGGGTCTCGGGACTCCTTGAGTCCTGATGTTGAGAGTCCTTGACTTCTCAATCTCCTGATCACCAAAATACTGAAACGTCGAAATGGCACTCACAGTAATTATCCCCCTGGGCCAAATCTTATTCCATGTGACAACTTCCCATATGACCGCAGTCCCTTTCGGGTTTTTCTCGACGCAAAAGCACCCAACCTCCCATCTTATGGACTCCCAGAAAGCCAACTTCCGAAAAGCCGATATGCCTATGCCCCAACTTTCTCCTTCTTCCGTGTTTTCAGAGTTTCCAATGCTGAAAGGCTTGGTTCTCTTGACCTCGGAACTCCTAATGTTCCGAACTCCGAAATGACCACAAATACCTTAGATCTCCGCGTCCCGTGCTTTTCCTCCGCAACTTTAGGTTTTCGCGTTTCGGGCTTTCTCGAGGCAAGGTTCTCCCAGTCCTTTCTCTTTGGATTTCTTGGTATCCGAAATACCGATATCCTCGCTCTGCTGCCATGTGTTCTCCTTGTTCTTTTGGAGTTTTCAGGGTTTCGCGTTTCAGAACTTCATGACCCCTACGACACTTATACTCTATTCTCTTGAATCCCTGGTATCCAAAATCCTAGTGGACTCCCTGATATCCTCCATGTGTCCTCCATAGATGGATGGTCCAGATCATTTCGAGACATCACCAGTAGCGAAGCCGAAAGACTCCCTTCTCTACTTCCCAATGTCTGAATCCCCGATATGAAAGGATCTCATGACACCTGTCCTTCCTAGATGGATGACTTAGATACCTTTGGGACTTTGGTACCCTTAAGTCCTAATCTCTGGTGCTTTGTCCTCTGAACCTCCGAATTACCGAAGTCCAAAATCCCGATACCTCTACCCTGTCGGGACTTTTTGGATTCTCTACTCTGCGCGTGAGGATTTAAACCTCATACATCTTTCCAAAGATATAACGGCTATCGGTCCATGTACCCATATCTGACGGCTCAGACCTGTTCTTCCACTGCGCCCTTCCTACACTGCCTGGACATGAACCCACGGTCCAGATCTTCTCGGCTGATCCAACGGTAGCTGTTTTCCTCCTGTTGAGCATGCGCTTTCTTCTCAAACTTTGGAAGATTTTCCAAATTCCAAAGGCTTCGACCTTTTCTTTTCCTCTGCGAGCTCTACCCCATTAGGTCTCGCTTGCATTCTCAAATACACTATCCCTCCTGAGCTTTTGGGATTCTAAACTCTCCAAAGAGTTCCTTGGCCTCTACAACTTTTGCAGCTATGGCTCTATGCATGAAAGCACTACTCCTCTTTAGCTTCTCTCCTTGAATCCTCAAAGGATTCTTCAACTTCTGTGCTCCTTGCAGAGTCTTTGCACACATGAAGGTGCTATCTCTTTTGATCTTTTCTTGTAGCTTCAACCTCTAAGGAATTAACCCTTTTTCCTTCTCCCTCAGATGGAGAATTTGATGCCCTCCTGACACTCTTTTTCTCAAGAAAAATTATTTCCGAGTCTGCAGGGTGTTCAACAACCCTATGAAGATCCATTCTTTGACTCTTCTCTATCTATGAACTCAAAGATTTATCTCTGTGTGCTCTGGCACCTACTCAATGCCCTCCTAAAAGAGTGTCCAGAATCCTTAGTGATTCTGTTTCTCTATGAACTCACAACAGAGTTCCTTCTCATCACTCTGTGTCTGTGCTCAATGCCCTCCTGGAAGAGCTCTATAGAACCCTCAGTAGTTCTATCTTCCTCCTAAACTCAACAGAGTTCCTCTGTGCACTCTATGCACCTACTCAATGCCCTCTTGGCAGAGCTCTACAGAACTCCTCAGAGATTCTGTCTTCTACTGTGTCCTCCTCTGCATAGTCTCACCTCCAAGGTATTTACCAACCTTGAGGTCTTCGTCTGAGTCAATGATTTCAGTTGCTGTGCCCTCCTAGCACATCCTTGTCCAAATTTCCGCAAAATTGGAAGTGCTCTCTAAGCACTGACTATCATAACCCGTAGTGTTTTGTCATGCCCTCTTGGCATGAAGCCTCAAAGAACTCCAATCTGAAATCAAAGAACTCTATAGATAGAAGAACCTATCTATCCTTGTAAACGCGCATCTACAACATACATTCACAACATAAATAGAACACACATAGACATTCACACAACACAGACAATATGCAGGAAAAATTTCTCTGGTTTGTATTAATATCAAATGTCGCCTTTACAAGGTGTTCCTAAGCTCAGACTTTGACAGAGTCTCGACTCCTCCTCTCTTCTCTCTTCTCTAACTCTTGCTACCTACCCAAAATAGGATCAAAGATATTTTACATGAGGGGGCTCTTGAGCTCTTCCCTCCATCCCCACCAACTCTCATTTAATTACATTGAATTACCAATAAATGGTTGTCTAGTCCGAATCGGAGCTATATTGCAGCCTTACAACCATTAAAGATCCTCTATTAACTATAGCCTACGTAAAGGCATGGCTCTATGGCTCTAACAACCTTACAATATTAAATGCCTTCACATTCAAATTCAAAACATGAAAGGGTTGCGCCTTTCCTCATTGAATGCATGCGCTGAGTTGGTTGGTTGGCTGGCGCATGGATGGCTTGGAGATATGCTCCTGCATCATACTCCTCTGCTGCAAAATTCATGAGCTCCTTCTCATGAGCTCTCCACCTTGGCTGTTGAAATCCTCCTGGATCCCAAACAAGTTTTCGGAGCTATCTCTTTGCTCCATCTCTTTGTTGTTGTTGTTGTTGCTGCTTTGCTACTGCTCTGGCAGTCTCCCTTCTGCTCAACTTCTCCTTGCTAATAGTCTCTTGTGATATGATCATCAGCCCCTTGATCTCATCGATCACCTCATCTAGTTGTTGCAATGGATGGCTCTGCTCATGCAGTCTCCTCTGCTGGAAAATCTTTCTGCAAATGGGCAGATCACCATGATCTCCCATGCCATCTCTTGTGGCCTTAACTTGCCACCCTGTTGCAGATTTATCTTCTGCAATCCTTTTACTGAATTTCCATTCAGCTCCCTCCTCTGACAGCTTAACTCCTTCAGTTTCTTCTTATGCTGGTATACCTCCAACTTCCTCCAGTCGCTCCTTGGCCTGGTATCCTCTTTTTTCTTCCAACCTGATCTGTTGGATGTGCATGCCCTGCAACTTCACCCTTCTCTCTAGGGCTTCTAACTATTCACACAGATAAGCACAATCTATTCTTTCTGCCTCCTCTTCCACTGCCAGCTTCAGTGTTGTAGTCTTCTTAGCTTCCTAGCTAAAAATGTTGAGCCATTCCTTGGAATGCTCGTCTTCCTCTGCTACTTGGGCAAACACTTGTGTCTGCTCCAATGCTCTGACAATCACATCTGGCTATTTTTCTCTTGTTGTTGCTGCATCTACAATACATACTTTGACCTCCCCTGGGCTGCTTGGTAGGAATATTCCAATTCCCCTAATCATTAGAAGATCCCTCTAATCCTCCCTCTCTATCAGTTGCATCTGCTGATATAAATTCAAATCCAAGTTCATCTTCTCTCCCTTGCCCTCCTGGAAATATGGGATTTCCCTACTGTCCTCTTGACAGTCTGTGAGATCCTCTGATCCCATCTTATTGCTCATCTAGCAATCACTGAGATCTTCTGCTGATCTCTTTCCATTACCCTCCTGGCAATATAAATTCCCCTCGTTGTCCTCCTGACAGTCTATGATATCCCACAGTGATCTCATTTCATTTCCCTCTTAGCAATGTGAAATTCCCTGGTTGTCCTCTTGACAATCTATAAGATCCTGCAGTGATCTCATCTCATTGCCCTCCTAGCAATTGGGAATTCTTGTTCTACCCTCTTGGCAGTCTTTGAGATCTTCAGCTGATCCCATGTCATCCTCACTACTGAGGTTTCTCCCATCCTCTAGTTCACACACTTGAACCATTTTCTCCTTTGGTCTGTTGAGGTTTTCAGCATGCCTCAACCATATTTTCAATAGCCTCTGTTGTCTTTTGCTATCAATGCCCTGACTGGCCATTTTTATTTCGTCCTCATGGGTCATTCATATACCCATATCGTCCTTGTATCCTGTTGCACCCGTAGTGAAAGTTCATCCATCCTCGCCCTGATCTCGGAAAGTTATCTATCCATCTCAACCTTGCTCGGTTGTTGCTGATGGTTCTTCTTTCCACCTCGTCCATGGCCTTTTGTAGCCATATTCCTGTTCCCATCTGCCCTCCTGGAAAACTTGTTGCTGTCACTTTGCAACTGAGAATGCTTCCAGCCTCTCCTTACAGTCCACCTAATTGTCTATTGACTGTTGCGCACCTGCAACAATCACCATAGAGCTTCCATCACTCTGTCTTACTTTTTCCTGTCTCTGCAAGCTACCTCTAATACCACTTTGCTATATATCAGAGTATTTTCCTTCCTACTCCCTCTGCCTGAAATATACAAACAGAGTCAAGCTCTGATACCATTTATGATAGCAGCACCCCCTGCCTCAGCAAGTACTGTACAACCTCCCGGTCTAAGGATCGTTCTTTAATGCCTTCAAGCCGGATTGACTCTTTTGATTCCCTGCTGGAATCTCCAATATTCGATCCACAGGTCCTTTAACTCTCCCCATGGCCTCTGTATATGTCCGTGGACCTTTTCCCCGAAAACAGAATTTCGGGTCTCAGGACTCCTTGAGTCCTGATGTTGAGAGTCCTTGACTCCTCCATCTCCCGATCACCGAAATACTGAAATTCCGAAATGGTGCTCACAGTAATTAGCCCCCTGGGCCAGATCTTATTCCATGTGACCACTTCCCATATGACCACAGTCCCTTTCGGGGTTTTCTCAACGCAAAAGCGCCCAACCTCCTGTCTTATGGACTCCCGGAAAGCCAACTTACGAAAAGTCGATATGCCTATGCCCCGTCTTTCTCCTTCTTTCGCGTTTTCAAAGTTTCCAATGATGAAAGGCTTGGTTCTCTTGTCCTCGGAACTCCCAATGTTCCAAACTCTGAAATGACCACAAATACCTTAGATCTCCACGACCCGTGCTTTTCCTCAGCGAATTCAGGTTTCCATGTTTTGGGCTTTCCCGAGGCAAGGTTCTCCCAGTCCCTGCTCTTTGGATTTCCCGGTATCCGAAATACCGATATCCTCACTCTGCTGCCATGTGTCCTCCCTGTTCTTTCAAAGTTTTTGGGGTTTCATGTTTCGGAACTTCGCGACCCCTACGACACTTATCCTCTATTCTCTCGAATCCCTGATATCCAAAATCCCGGTGGACTCCCCGATCTCCTCCACGTGTCCTCCACAAATGGATGGTCCAGATCATTTCGGGACTTCGCCAGTAGCGAAGCCGAAAGACTCCCTTCTCTACTTCCTGTTATCACACGGTTTGTAGGAAAGGTTAAAAGAGCTTGAGTCAAGGGTAGAAACTGGCGTAACAGGAGCTTCCCCACCCACTGTCACCTCGATGGGGGGCTCTTTCTATTTAGGAGGGCTAGACCAAGGGAGACGTCCCTAAGGCAATCTGGGTAAATGAAAGGCTATAGGGTAATGGACCAAGTCAAAGAAGTTCCCCTTCACAGATTGCTTCCCAAAAGAGATAGTCAGGGAGAAATATCCACTGAAGATGCACCTGTTTGCGAGACAAGACAAATACAACTAGAATATGTTCTTGCAGTGGGTTAGTACTTCAAGATATAAATGACTATCTTTATCATATATGTAAGCAAATGTATATATGCTATTATTGACGAAGTCAATGATGGCTAAAAATGTCAAATGATTTATATCACTTTATCAACAATGCATAAGAG
>WSFP011427853.1:0-22047 GCA_009831015.1 Picea engelmannii | reverse complement strand
GGGCTTGATTTCATGCCACACCCCACAGGAAACATTTTCTAGATTATTTTCAAGGTGATTTTGGACAGGTTCATTTGGGTGATGATGCACCATGCAAAATTGTTGGAATGGGTAAGGTACAAATAAAGAAAAAGAATGTAAACCAATGGTTGTTGAAATATGTAAGACATGTACCAGATCTAAGGAAAAGTCTAATTTCAACAGGAAGTTGGCAAGTGAATATTTTATATCTATATTTACAGATAAGGTGTGGAAGGTCACCAAAGGATCACTTGTGATAGCAAAATGAGAGAAGGTAGGTACATTGTATTTATGTACTGGTAATATTGATTCTTATATCTCTTTAGCTTCTATAGGAGTGGATATAACACTGTGGCATCATAGTCTTGGACACATGAGTGAGAATAGGATGCAGATACTTAATAAAATAATTTTGTTTCCATATCTTAAACAAATTGATTTGGATTTTTGTGAGCATTGTGTTTATGGAAAACGGAAGAGAGTCAGATTTCTCATAATTGGAAAAGAAAAGACGAGTGAAAGGTTATAGCTTGTGCATACAGATGTATGGGGACCAACTCAGGTATAATCTCTTGGTGGCTCTCATTATTATGTTACTTTTATTGATGATGCAACTAGAAAAACTTAGGTTTATTGCATTCGACAAAAATATGATGTTTTTGATACTTGAAATGGAAAGATTTGGTTGAGAATGAGACAGGAAAAATGTTGAAGTGTCTCAGATTAGATAATGGAGGTGAATACTACAACAAGGAGTTTGATGAGTATTGTTCATACCATGGGATTTGTAGAGAGAAGACAGTTCCAAGAACACCACAAGAAAATGGTGTGTTAGAAAGGATGAACAAGAAAATCATGGAGCGTGCAAGGAGTATGAGATTCCATACAGGGTTGCCCTTATAATTTTGGGTAGATGTTTTAGATATTGTTGTTTACTTGATAAACATAGGACCTTCAATTTATTTGTATGGTGACATTCCAGAGGAGGCATGGATAGGTAAAAAGGTAATCTATTCATTTATGAAAACTTTTGGTTGTGAAGCATTTGTCCATATTGATAAAGAAAATAGAACAAATCTTGAAGCAAAATCCAAAAAGTGTACCTTTATTGGATATGGTGTTAATGATTTTGGTTATTTCTTATGGGATTATGAAAATCACAAAATCATTAGGAGTAGAGATGTCATATTCAATGAGAAGGTCATGTATAAATATTAGTTGCAGGAAAAGAAACATGAAGAATAAAAACTAGAATACACAGTGCTTAATGAGATCACTGAAAAAGAAATTCCAAAGGTACCATAAAATAAAAATGCACAATAATAGGAGAAACATGTATCTCCAATTTATGCAAGTGTTGTTAGAAGATCTACCAGGTTAGGTAGACCCCTTGAATGATACTCTCCTTCATTGTACTATTTATTGTTGACTGATTATGGTGAACCAGAAAGTTATGAAGAGGAAATGCAGGTAGACACTAAAAGGAAGTGGGAGAAAGGCATGAAAGAGGAAATGTATTCCTTGGTAAATAACTAGACTTGGGACTTGGTTTAGTTTCCTACAGGAAAAAGAGAATTGCAGAATAAATGGGTTTATAGGTTGAAGGAAGAAGATGGAGGAGAAAAGTGATACAAGGATAGACTTGTTGTAAAGGGGTTTGCACAAAAGAAAGGTATAAATTTTGATGAAATATTTTCTCCTATTGTTAAAATGACTTCAATTAGGACTATTTTAAGTCTTGCGGCAGTAGAAGATTTTCATATTGAACAATTAGATGTAAAAACAAATTTTCTCCATGGGGATTTGGAGGAAGAGATTAATATGCAGCAACCACAGGGGTATGAGGTCAAATGAAAGGAGAATTTGGTATGCAAGTTGAAGAAAATTTTGTATGTCCTAAAGAAAGCTCCAAGGCAGTGATATTTGATGTTTGACAGGTTTATGACAGAACAAGGTTATAGTAGATGTCATTGTGATCACTGTGTTTATTTTAAAAGACAAGAAAATGGAATCTATATTATCTTGCTATTGTATGTATATGACATGCTTTTTGTAGTGTCTAATATGCATGATATAAATGTGCTCAAGAATAAATTAGCTAATTCATTTGCGATGAAGGATTTGGGTGCTGCAAATAAAATCCTTGGTATGAAATAAAAAGAGACAGGAAAAATCGCAAATTGACATTGTCTCGGGGTGTGTACATAGAGAAGGTGTTGGAGAGGTTTAGAATGCATAATGCAAAACCATTTAATACACCTTTGTCCAACCATTTCAAAGTAACTAAGGAAATGTGTCCCAAGACACAAGAGGAGATAGAATACATGTGTAGGGTCCCTTATTCATCAACAGTTGGCAACTTGATGTATGCGGTGGTTTGCAGAAGACCAGATATTGCACATGCAGTGGGAGTTGTGAGCAGGTATATGAACAATCCAGGTAAAGAACATTGGGAGGTAGTAAATTTGATTCTCAGGATTTGAAAGGTATTGCTACTCGTGCATTATGTTTTGGAGGTTCAAACATTGTTCTACATGGATATGTTGATTCAGATATGGAAGGTGATAAAGATAGCAGGAGGAGCACCACAAGGTATGGTTTTGTTGTAGGTGGAACAATAATAAGTTGGATTTCGGAACTGCAAAAGGTTGTTTCACTTTCAACAACAGAAGCAAAGTATGTTGTTGCTATAGAGGCTAGTAAAGAGATGATTTGGTTACAAAGGTTTATGGAGGAATTGAGAAAGAAGCAGGAGAATAACAAGTTGTAATGTGACAGTGAGAGTGTCATTCATCTCACAAATAACTCAACCTTCTATTCAAAGACTAAGAATATACATATCAAGTACCATTTCATATGATCCATCTTGGAAAATGGACATATGAAGTTGAAAAATATATATACTAGACAGAATCATGCAGACATGTTAACAAAGGGAGTAACCGGGGAGAAACTGAGTTCCTTCTCAGTTTTAGTTGGCCTTCAAGCATGAAGGTGAAGATGAGAAATTTTCTAGGTCCAAGAAGGATCATACTCCAACAGATACAAAAGCGATGGACTTGCTGTGATAAGTATCCAAGTGGGATATTGTTGGTTGTGGAGCCTGATTATCTTCCTAATTCAGAGGTCTTTGTTTTTAGTGGTGTTTACACCCCATGAATACTGTACACCCCAGAAGACTGTACACCCCTCCACATGGGGGGTTGCAGGGGGGGATTCCCTCCCCCTGCGGGGTCCGAGGACTCATCCCCCTTGGAAGGGGGTTTCGGGGGCTGACAAGGGTTCAGGGGCGAAGCCCCCAAATGAAAAATTTCCTTGTAAATGTATATTGTAATTTCATAGTCCATCTTGACGGTTCATCATTAAGTCAAATATCTGACGGTACAAATTATGTTAGGGTTTTTTTCCCTAGAAGGAAACCCTCTTTTATGAGGGAATTTTATTGCGGTTGTGCATCATCACGAATATTGTATTATGAGAGAGGATATTGTGAGAGAAAGAAGAGGAAGTTACATTGGGTGTGTTGTAGGTTATATCCCTTGATTTTTTTGGATAATAAAAATGAAGGACCTAACAATTTATCTGGTGGATGTATCCCACAATAGGTGAACCACATATATTTGTGTCTCTATTGTATTGTGTATCTTCTGTGTTTTATTTCTGCATTTTTTTTATTTTATTTCTCCGTGATCTTGTTTTTCTAACACCCACTCTACATACTTTTGATGGATCCACAATGAGATAAAATTAAAATACATGATAAATCGTGTTCCTTGATTTCAAGTGTAGGCACTCATTTGATGCATAATTAAATTCTGCATCTAGAGAGTTCCTACACTTGAAATTTGAGTAAATGTAGAAGGAGATAAGTAAAAAAAACGATTACAAAAAAGTAGTTCTTTTTTATTCCCTTTTGAAAATTAATAACTCTTATTTTATTAATTTCTTTAGAAGGTTTATTTTAGACCTCAAAATTTCCCTAAGTGGCATCTATAGGAGGAACCCAAGGAAAGTGTCTTAACTTTATTATATGAAGAATTTTACAGAGATACAATAAGGGAGTTTCACCCTTCTGCCTGCAACTCTATTACAGATGTACAATAAATCTAAGGCAATATTGTCTTCTTCCTACTGCCCCAAAAACTTGCACAATCAAACACTTGAAGAAACCATAGGATTGTTGATGTATTTAGCACCAAACAAATACTTCCACATAGGCTTGGTGTCTAGCATGTGGAAGTCGTCTGTAATTCCTTTCAAAACCTTAAGAAATTCACTTTATGAGTTAATAATTAAAGTGAATGGACTTTTAGATTAATGTGAGTTTAATTAAGACAAATTCTTAAGTATTTGGAATTATTAACCTAAGTGAGTTGATCAAATCCTAGCCGTTAGATATAAAGTGAAGGTGAGATCTAAATCACAGCCCTTGATCACTTTAGATATCTAGGATTTAGGGTTAACTCAACATAATAAAAGGCAACCTAAGAGAGATGATGAGACACACAAAAAGTATATTGGAGCAAAGAAGGAGTATTTTCTCATGTGCTTGTGTCACACACAAAGTGAGGATATCTCATTGATTGGGTGAAGAGAATTTCATCCAAGTGTGAGTGGGCATGGTCAGAGGAAGTATAAAGGGGCAGCAAGGGAGATATCAGCCAAGTAGGCTAGGCTATTTGTTTCATTTTATTTTCCTCGGATGGGCCATTATCCCAGGATGAGAGACCAATATTTTAATCAATAAAATCAACTCGGATTTGGTTTTCTTTCCAGGGTTTTTTCCAGCGGTGTTTACCCAGAAATATTTGTGCAATGTGTATGGTTTCGGTTTTTATGTTTCTGCTAATGTTTGGTTAATAACATACCTATGAATTTATTTAATAAAAATATTTTATTCATAATAAGTTTTAGGTGTTGGGTTTACATAAAGTAACATAGTAACAAAGTCGAGACTCTAAAAGGAAAAACTAGGTGCACGAGATAGATTATTTGCACTGATAATTATTTTGCAGGTTTGCAGATTACGAGATTAAAATCCATAAAATAATAAAATAATAATAAATAAAATCACAGTCATACAATATGGTCGTTGTATGATCCGTACGATGTACAAATTGACGACTATAGAAGAATCCTAATGGTGGGTCGAGCTACAAAGTTTTCCGATAGAAAGAAACCCAACTGACAAATCGAGCTACTGAATTTTAGTTGAGATCTGGTAGACAACTGGTTGGGAGAGCCACCGAGTCAGTGGGTCATGAGGACATAGAAATTTTTGGAGGCAGTGGAAGGCATGGAGTGTGAGCTCATGCGGGTGCAGAAGGTGGCGATAGTAAGGAGCCACACACATAGAGGTCAATCCAAGAAAGAGTGAAATCAATTTATGTGAAGCGACTGAAGTTAGGCTGGTAGAGAAAGTTGTAAAGCCGCAGGTTGAGTGTTTTAAAGGCAACAGGCTCACATGGAGTAGATCAATCTATAGCTATGAGAATTTGTATGGATCCGAGCAATCAAAGAGTGGATGGACAGGATGTGTGAATGCGTAGTCATCGACAAATTATGGGTTGAGTTGAGTGTGTAGGTTGGGCGAATGAGATAAGGTAGAAGTCGGTGTAGGTTGGAGAGTCCACGTGAAGTAAGCTAACCACTTAGTTGAAGCTGCCAACACCGCAACAACAAGAAAGAGACAATGACCTAAGGAGATTTTTTCGTGTGAGGTGTGACCACTAATAGGAAAGAGTGACTCCAGCTTGCATTGAAGAAAATAAAGAGAGATGTCAACTACAAATCTTTGTGTGGTTGTCGATGGGCGTTGCAACAACATGGAGGCTAAGAAAACCATGAGAAATTAGACATGGAAGCTGCAGGTGATGGCAGGAGAGGGAAAAAAAATGGGTCTCGTGTGTATTGGACATGAGCTAGAAGATCTGGGCACAGGTGGAAAGGATGTGGAACTAGCCACGAGTGTAGAGGTCGTAAGAAGAAACCGCGAGAAACAATGTAGATTTTCAGGAATCCCCCGACAGTGGGCAGGAAATCAAGGCAGTGGGAAGAAATAGTCGGGAAACATCTAGAAAGGACTTGAGTAGCCTAGAAAATACTTGGGTAGTAGTAGAAGATTGTGGGTAGCCCTGGGAAGCTTTGGGTAGGGGTCTGAGCAGCGTGCAATGAATACGGGCAATAGGCAGTAGGTCTGAAAAGCCGGAAAATTGTGTTGAGTCATTATGCGAGCAATGGAAAGAAATAAAGTGATAAAGGACAAAGATCATGTAGCTATGAAGGTTGAGCAACTTAGAGGGAGTCAGTCTTTTGGTTCAAGTGAGAAGGAGAAACCTTCCAAGTCTGTCAAGATGGAGTCATGGTATGAGATGACCATGCAGGATGCTCAAGAGAAGGAGGATTCTAGGAGCATGATCAGAGGGAAGTATTCAAAGACATGTCTAAGCGAGATGGTATGGATAAATTTCTATTCAGAGGAAGAAACCGAGCAGGTGGAATGGAGAGCACCCATAGTAGAATATCTAACAACGAAGAGAAATCCACCTCTAGGTGGTAGGAGTACCTTCCTCGCTAAGAGGGAGTGTTGATGTATATAGCATCAGACAAGTACTTCCACATATCCTTTGCGTCTAGCATGTGGAAGTCATCCATAGTGCCTCTCAGAACCTTAATAAATTCACTTTATGAGTTAATAATTAAAGTGAATGACCTTTTATATTAATGTGAGTTTAATTAATTTAAATTCCTAAGTATTTTCCATTAGTAACTTAAGTGATTTGATTAAATCCTAACTGTTAGATCTAAAGTGAAGGTGAGATCTACATCTCATCCCTTGATCACTTTAGAGATCTAGCATTTAGGGTTTAATAAACATTATAAAAGGTAACCTAAGTGAGAGGATGAGACACATAAAAAGTACATTGGAGTAAAGAAGGAGTCTTTTCTCATGTGCTTGTGTCACACACAAAGTGAGGAGATATCATTTATTAGGTGAAGAGAATTTCATCCAAGAGTGAGTGGGCAGGGTTAAAGGAAGGAGTAAGGGGTAGCAAGGGACATAATAACTAGGTAGGCTAGGCTATTTGTTGCATTGTATTTTCCTTAGATGGGCCATTATCCCAGGACATGAGACCATGATTTTAATCAATAAAATTATCTCAGATCTGGTTTTCCCTTCGAGGTTTTTTTCCAGGGGTGTTTACCTAGAAATATTTGTGAAATGTGTATGGTTTCAGTTTTTATGCTTCTGCTAGTGTTTGTTTAATAACCTAGCTGTGCATTTATTTAATAAAGTAATTTTATTCAGAATAAGTTTCGGGTGTTGGGTTTACAAAAATTAACTAGGATTTCTTCGTGCAAATCCTATCTTCTTCTTCTTTCCTCTCATTCATACAATTTTCCCTATTGTGCCAACCCTAAACTCAACACAATCACAAATCCCCTT
Organism: Picea engelmannii; assembly: GCA_009831015.1. Taxonomy (NCBI): domain Eukaryota; kingdom Viridiplantae; phylum Streptophyta; class Pinopsida; order Pinales; family Pinaceae; genus Picea; species Picea engelmannii. Next base: position 14,579 of record WSFP011427853.1, on the reverse strand, counting down.
TACACTCTTAGTGAATGATCAATGAATGATTGATTGATGCCTTAGCACCTTTGAGGTGTGGACTTTTTATATAATAATTTCCTTTCTCTCGCAATCCCATCCAATTATAAGTGGATCCAAGTGCCCACATTGCCAATTTCGATTATGTCCAATGGTGCCTCTACCCCCTTCGTGACTTGTTTGTCAACTATCTAATGTCCAATGGATATGCACCCAAAGTTTTATGTGCCCAAGATTCCCAAGTGCACTTGGAAAGGGTGTGTCCAATGGATGTTTGTCCGACGAGTGTGTACTAGGTGAATGTGCACCCAAAAAGTACATACTACAATTATGCTCCATGGATTTTTGTTCCCGAAGGAAATTTTACCATTCGTCACATCCCCCAAGTCTGGAATGACTAACTCCTTAGGTTTGCCTATAGCCCAAGCACCTAAGTCTAGAAAATCGAGTCAAGTTGTCTATGCCACTTTATTCATTATGCACCATACTTGTGGATTAGATGGGGCCATCTACTTAACCTTCACTTATCCTTCCCTCACCAATATCCCTTCCAATATTATCTTGGTATGTCCAACTAGTGTGAGCTACTAAGGTATGTGGTGTTCCTAGTCCATGAGCATGGACAACTAGCATGTTCATGGTGCACTTTTCCAATGGACCAAGGCACTCCACAATTGACTCTCAGCGAGAGCCTAAATCAATGATAAAAAATCCACTTCCTCCTCCGTTATGCCCTCAAATCCCACTCCTATATGCTAGGTTCAACTATGGAACAAGTACAATGATAAATAATGGAACCCTTTCTCCTCCTAATAGCTAGGTATTTAACATAGATCGATAATCATCTAGGGTTAGGGTTTTTGCATCCTCAACCCTAAATTTGTGAAAAGGTTTTGGAAATTATAGAATCTTCTTAAAAATCCACATGTGTCTAGCCCTACATGTGTGAGTAATGGGGGTTGAATATTTATCCACTTGTACAATGGTGGTCAACAAGGTAGGTCAACTTGAGGGAGGCATAACTTCCACATACAAGCAGAAAGGTCTCAATGTGTAGAATATAATTAAGGGGCTGGAAGATATGCTCGCAAATTTTTGACACCCCAAATTGTAAATCTGTCCCTCAAAATGTCTTTCAAAGGTTCCAAACCCCAAATCTCTAAACTGGGACTTGAAAACAAATTCCTCCATTTTTTCCACCCTAAAATGACCAAGATAGATGAAAAATTATATAGTGATCCAATCTGGATCATTGGTTATTGTCCCATTATGAAAATAGAGATTGAAACAAGAAATGAAATATGATTAGAATTGAAAACATTCCTTGAAGTGAAAGAGGTAATGTAATACCCTAGCCCGAACCACAATTGTAAATGTACATATAGGTTGGTGAGTTGTCAACACTAAGTTTTGGGTTCTATTTTTGTGCGTGCGCACTAAAGGTTGTGTGCACACTCATTTCATAGCTTGCGCACACTTGAGAAAGTGTGTGAGGATTGTATTGAAGTGCACATCAGACCGAGATTTGTAGCTAGCATATTTTGGGGCTAGAGAGCTTTTGCATATAAATAATTTTTAGGCTGGAGTGCCTGTGTAGTTTAGTGTGACAAACTGCGAAGTTTTGCGCGTGCACTAAGGGAGGGTGTGCGCCCATTTCATAGTTTTGTCGCACCCAAATAAGTGCGTTGTGAGGCTAAGAGGTTGACAAGCCTATCTTTGTAAAAATTTAATGACACCGAGATAATTAATGAAAACATATCACTGCATGTAGACCAATCAGACAAAAAGAGATAGGGGGCTTAAAATCCACTAGAAAAGGAAAAAAGTGGCTAAGAGTTAGGAAGAGGGAATATTTTAATAATATTTACAAAAAAATAATTTATGGGATATATATTTATCCTAAGTTCCTAAGGGATGGGAACGAGTCACCAAGTGGAGCGAAGCTAGTTCTTGAGGTGACAAGTGTCTAGTTTTAGACATGCAAATATATTGTTGGGCCTTAGTGTATTTTGGGGGAGATTCACTCATTCCTTCATCAAGCAAACCAACTTTCCTCTTTTGAGCATCTGTATCTTGATGTAACTTGCTACCATCAATAACCCTATACTTGGGAAGACATGTATTTTATTGAAGAGGTGTTATTAAAGAGATTGATTGTCAGGCCTGTGTGCTATTGAAGAGGCGGGTTGTCAGGCCCATGTGCTAATGAAGAGGCAGGTTGTCAGGCCCGTGTACCATTGAAGAGGTGGGTTTTCAGGTTCATGTGTTATTGAAGAAATAGGTATTTAAGTCTGTAAGCATGCTCTCCAAGTGAGAGAACTACTAGGAATTTATTTCCCAAGGTGCCCATTTGCAACTACAAGGATCTGAGACTTCATGTCTAGAATGTTGTTGAAGCCCTAGAAGGGAAGTGGGGAAGTCGAAGGACTATTGAGAAGAGAAGGGGCACACTTCCTAGGGTGGGACAAGCATGTGGGGAATGAGGGATTGTAGTCTGTTTACTAGGGTTGGCACCTTTGTCTGAGTGTTTTGACTATTGATAGACCTTAGCTTGGCTTAAGAATCATTTTCCTTGGTGGAGTTTAAGCCCCAAATCGAGGGTGACCTGCTACTGAGAGTTCATGAGCGACAGAGTATATGGTTGGGAGGAACGTCTAAGGTCTGCACGTAGTTGGTGGATTACAACAAAAGATAAGTGCCTTCTTATGTGTACTATTCTCTGAGAAATGTGCATATGTGTGTGTGTGTGTGTGTGCGCGCGCGCGCGTGGATAATATATGTTGCAGAATTGCATGTTTGTTGCATATGCAGGGCATGGCTATGACAATTTATATGTGCTTATATATTGTTTAACATGTGAATGCTTATGCTATTTTTGTTTATGGAATTGGTACATAATTATGTTGGGTTGGGCATGTATTGTTAGTTCTGCATAATTGTTGCAGATGTAGAGCATGGTAGTTATTAAGTGTTTCTTGTTAGATAATTTCATGGTAACGGTCATGGGATTATGAGGCAAGGCATGAATCATCGAATTCATAGGGAAATTAATCTGCACGTGCAAATGTGACAAACCCCACATGAGAAATAGGAATGGTTGCATGCGAAGTTGTATTATGAGTTCATGTCGTTATTATAGTCTCTATATGTTAAGTAACTTCAACATTAATCATATGGGTTCTAGCGCAAAGCTATAAATGTTGTGTGTGTTGAGGGACACTCGATGTGGTCGACATAATGGAGGTTGAGCGTGCAAAATTACTAAGACACAGTTTTTGCGCACAACATGAGAGCGGTTTACGTACACCAAGAAAACATAGGAAAAATATGGAAAAATCAGCTGATTGAAGAAAGGACTCATGTGCGGTAAGTATTGGTGTGTGATGTGTGCGTACTAAATTTTGGCACTGCCCAGTGCAAGACTTATGGTGCGCGAAAGATATCGATGAGTGGAGTGTGTGTACTGAATATTGGAATCGTGGGGTATAGGACTAGGGAAGCACATGTAATATGGGAGTGAAATACATGCACGATGAATATGGATGCCATGTAGAATTGATGGGTGTGTGCAGAGCATGCACATTGAATATTGATGATGTGCAGTGAGCACACGTTGAATAGAAGCACCACATGGAGAAAAATTATTGGCACATGCATAGTGTTGGTGTGCAGTGCGTGCATGTGGAATATTGGCGTTGCATGGAGAAAAATTGGAGATGCGCATTGAGTATTGGGTGCAAGAGGGTGCATGGTGAATGTTGGCGTGACACAGAGAAAATATGTAATTTGTGTGGAATATTGATGCGCGACACAAAATTTGTGCACACTAGATAATGATGGGCAGAAACCAAAAGTTGAGCATGCTAAATATTAGTTCCCGATATAAACATTGTGCAGACTGAATACTGGTGTGTTGTATGTGTGCTTGGTATTACGTGTGTAGAGCATGCATGTGTGATGAATATGGGTGTATAACACAAAATTGGTATAGACACGAGATTTGAAAGAAAGAAAAGGAGATAAAAGAGGAGGAAAAGTCTTGGACAGAGGAGTCCAAATATTCACCCAGAATTTTGAATTAGGTTGTTAAATTCACCAGGAATCATAAGAAAGGATTCTAATACACTTATGGAACAAAATGTGCATATTATTTATGGTTTTCATAAATTATTCAGTATAAAAAATCTTGTTTCCTGCACATTTTGCAAAGTTAACAACAATTTGATCAGTATAGGATCAACACATGGATCAAAAGAATGGAATATGCACAAAGAACCCACAACCATGAAGATGAGGTCAAAAGGATGTATGAAAATATAGTTGATGAGGATACAGATTCAAATGGACATGGATAAGGAAAGGAAGAAAGCGTGAATTTGGTGAAGACTATAAAAAGTTTGCAAAAGGATGTCCAAAGTTATAAATTTGATAATGATAGGATTATCAAATCCAAGGAGGAACAAGATGGATTCAAAATCAAGTTGCTACAGAGCTTGGACATAATTGAGAAAAACATGGATAAGGAGACCAAGTCAAGCAAATCAAGGAGACACAAGTCTCATGATGAGAGAAGAAAAACAAGAATTTTTGACAGGAATCACCATCACTCTCCAAGACATTCAGTTGGGAGAGTGTGCAGTAGTTCAATCCCATCTCTTGTCAGGAAGCATAAGAGAAGGTCTGGGGTGGATGAGCTACAAGGAGAAATGAATAAGATTAAGCCTCCTAATTTTGATGGTGGGAAAAAGAAGGATGAGGATGCAGAGACCTAGATGTTGGGCATGAGGAAATACTTTCAGTTACATAATTACTCTTCATAGGCAGAAGGGAGAATTTCCATCTACCATCTCAAGGGAAAAGCATCAATGTGGTGGGACCAATTTTTGCAAGTGAAACACATTGATGAGAGAAAGGTTACTTGGAGGGATTTCAAGAGGTATTTTCAAAATATGGATTCTTAGAGATGTTGAAATATGTTTCTTTCATCAAGGATGAACAAGTTAAGATTCATACGTACCTGAGTGGGCTTCCATCATTTATCAGTGAAAAAATACAGTATGATGATCCCAAGACATTGGAGGAAACTATAAGGACAACCAAGTGTCTCTATGATCAACATAGAGAAAACTTACCAAAAGGATTGGGAAGATAAGAAGAAAGGAAAGATGGAGTAGAGGAAGAAGGGGACCAAGCCACCATTCTTCAGAAATAATTTTCAGGGATAACCAACTCCCAAGGAGCCTAGAATGACAGATGCAATGGGGCAAAGACCAAGGCAACAACCAATGAAGTGTTGGGGTTGTGAGGGAGATAATATGTACATATATTGTCCTCACGTAGGTGAAAAAGTGAGAAATGTTCACAATGTACAAAAATATGATAAAGTGGAGGACATGGGCATAAATGTACCTAGGATCTATGTAGCCATGGATAACAAGCAAGCTAAGCTTCAATTACATATGATTGGAGTGGAAGGTAAGATCAACAACAAATCCATTGTTATTTTAATTTATTTGGGAGATATTCATAGTTATTTAGATCCTAATATGGTGGAAATATTTCAATTGTCAGAAAGCAAGCTTGGAAAATCTTGGTTTGTACTACTAGCTACAAGAGAAAAAAGGAAAATTAATGAGATGGTTAAGGAATGTCCAATGGACATGAATGGACTGAGCACAAAAGAAAATTTGAATATTATACCTTTGGGCTCATATGATTTCCTAATTGGTATGGATTAGTTGGAAATGCATCATGTTTTCTTAGAATGTTATAATAAGGCTTTTACTTTCTTGGATGAAGAAGGGAACTTGAAAACAATACATGGTATTCCAATGGTTGTAACTATTAGAGAAGTTTCAACCTTGCACCTAAAGAAAATATTTAGGAAAGGATGTCAAGGATTTGCGGCACATATGGAAGAGGAACCTAAGGATAAAGTGCCAAATATTGAAGACTATGCAGTTCTAAGGGAGTTTAAAGATGTATTTAGAGAAATACTGGGGTTGCCACCCAAAATAAATATTTATTTATCTATAAATATAATACCTGGAGCAGCCTCAGTATCCAAGACCCCTTATAAGATGAGTACACTAGAACCGAAAGAATTGAAAATGCAACTTTAAGAGCTTCTGAAGAAGGGGTATATACACCCAAGTGTGTCACCTTAGGGTGCCCCTGTATTATTTGTGAAGAAAAAGCATGGAACATTGAGACTTTACATTGACTTCAGGTAGATGAATAAGGTAACAATGAAGAACAAGTATCCTTTGCCAGTGATATATGATCTCTTTGACCAACTGAAAGATACAAAAATATTCTCTAAGATTGACCTCAGATCATACTAGCATCAAGTAAGCATTTAAGAGGAATACGTCAACAACACATTCTTTAGGATGAGGTATGGCCATTATGAGTTTACAGTAGTGCGATTTGGGTTGTCAAATGCACTATATGTCTTCATGTGTTTAATGAATGGTATTTTTGGAGAATACTTAGATAAGTTTGTCATTGTATTTTTGGATGACATACTAATTTAATCAAATTATGAAGAAGAACATGAACAACACTTGAGGATGGTGCTGCAAGTATTGAGAGAACATCATTTGTATGCAAAGTTGAGCAAGGGATCATTCTACCAAAGGAAGATTCATTACTTGGGTCATATCATTTCAAAGGAAGGGATAACAGTGGACCCGGAGAAGATAAAATCCATTGAAGGATGGAAGACACCGAGGAATGTTGTAGAGGTGAGATATTTCATAGGATTTGTAGGGTACTATAGAAGGTTTATTGAAGGATTCTGAAAGATTGCGCACCCAATCACATCCTTTCAAAATAAAGGTGTGATATTTGAGTAGAATTATGATTGTAAAAGGAGTTTCCAACACTTGAAGAGTTTGTTGACAAGTGCGCCAATTTTGAGAATTGTTGATCCTAATGAATACTTAGTTGTGTACATTGATGCATGCAAGGAAGGGATCGATGGAGTCCTTACTCATAATGGGAATGTGGTGTGCTACAAACCATGAAAATTAAAAGAGCATGAAAGGAACTATGATACTCTTGATTTGGAATTGGAAGCCATAGTGCATGTCTTGAATACATGGAAGCACTACCTCATGGGAAGAATATTTGAGTTGAGGACATACTACATTGGTCTGAAATATTTGTTTGGACAACCAACTCTAAATGACATGCAAATAAAGTGGTTAGATTTTCTCAATGAGTATGACTTTGATATAAATCATATCAAGGGAAAAGAGAACAAGGTGCCTGATGCACTCAATAGGAGAGTGCATGAGATGCATGCTACAACCATTAGCATGTACAAATAATATTTGAAACACATAATTTTAGAGGCTGCAAAATTAGATCAACACTATGTTAAATAAATAAAAAGCTACAACAAGGTATTTTGCAATAGAAAATTGAAGATTTTAAGTTAAAAGAGGATGAAATCCTCATGTACAGAGGCAAAGTTCATGTACCAGATTCTCAGGAATTGAAAAATATGTTATTGAAATAAATGCACCATGTGCCTTATGCTAGGAACCCACGCTCCCAAAAGACAATTGCAGTTGTCAAGAAACAATACTATTGACGAGGTATGAAGAAAGAAGTGGTTGATTTTATTTTCAAGTGTTTGAAATGTCAGAAAGTAAAGGCCGAGCACAGACACCCAACTAGTTTTCTACAACCATTTCCCATCCCTTAGTGGAAATGGGAAGTTGTAACTATGGATTTCATCACTAAGTTGCCTAGAAAAAACAAGAAACATGATTCCACCATGGTAGTAGTGGATAACCTTACTAAAGCTTTCCACTTTATTCCAGTAAAGCTCATAAGCCAACAAACATTGTTTATATTTATATGAGGGAAATTTCCAAGCTTCATGGTATACCCAAGACAATTGTATCTGATAGGGATCCCAAATTTACATCAAACTTTTGGAAGGGATTATTTAAAGGATTTGGGACAAATTTGAACTATAGTAGAACCTCTCATCTAGAGTCAGATAGGAAAACAAAGAGAGTCAACCAAGTGATTGAGGATATGATAAGGATGTATGGATGGATAAACCATAAAAATGGGAATATTATTTGAATTTGGTTGAGTTTTCTTATAACAATGGTATCAAGCATCTCTAAAGATGAGCCCATTTGAGGCACTTTGTGGCAGAAAGTGCAACACACCAGTGAGTTGGGGAAACCCAAGAGACAAAGCAATGGTTGGGCCAAATTTGCTAAGGGAAATGGAAGAGAAAATGGTGAAAATAAAATAGAACTTACAGGCTACCCATGACAGGTAGAAACATTATGCATATAAATGCATAACTCACAGAGAATTTAAAGTGGGTGACCACATTTTTTTGAAAGTGAAAGCTAGGAAGAGTTCACTTAAGTTGGGAAATTGTTCAAAGTTGGAAACATGTTTATATGGGCCATTTGAAATCCTAGAGAGGATTGGTCATGTCGCATACATGCTTGCACTACCTACATCCATATGCATTCATAATGTGTTTCATGTATTTTTGCTTAAATTTTTTATTCCTGATGCTAATCATGTAATTGATTGGAATGTGAATAAGGTGGAGCAAGAAGGAAACTTCCAAGTTCATTCGGTGTGCATATTGGACCAAAAATTCAAGTTGCTCCAGAATCAAGCAATAGGATTGGTAAAGGTCTAATGGACCTGTTATGGTCCTGAGGATGCAACTTGGGAGCATGAGTATGCTGTGCATGCAGAGTACCCATATATTTTTGAAGACTTTTGAATTTTTGATTGTACATAATGTTGATGATTGCAGCTATGTGAAACATTCTCCAACTTACAAAACTGTGAGATATGGATCATTGCAGTTATGTGAGTCTTTCTCCAACTTACAAACCTGAGAGAAATACCCTAAGAAGGGTACGTGGTTCCTACATGAGATAGAGATGGAACATAGAGATGAACTCCTCCATTCAAAGAGTTGAGAATAACTCCATATGATTATCCAGTGGGAAAGGCGATATGCTGATTTAGACGTGCCTGTGGCTGAGCACAAGGTGAACGTGTGAAATCCCAAAGTGTTGGGTGCATCGTCATGTGAATAGAAATGAAGATGATGTATTATCCTCCTCTGAGCAGTAGAGTTGACGAGAAACTTCAGATGAATCTCCTATGTGAGGCAGTGGGAAAGAATATTTGTAGAGTGGATGAGCACAGGCGAACGTGTGAATATCCGGTTCTTCTGTGTAATGCAGTGAGCCAGAGATATGGACATCCCTATGAATGTGCCCCTAGTGAATGATCACTAGTGGGTGTATCATATCCCTTGCTATATTTTTCAAGAGTCAAACATGCCTGTAACCCTAATTGTAATCTAAAGGGTACAGGTCGACCCCACCTTAATGTGATTAGTAATAAATGTAAAAGATAATTAATCTGGTTGATATTAATTATAATGTGACTTAGAGAGTCCGGCCTTGTTGTTCCAATAGAAACTTCTGTTGATAGGACAAGTCTAATATAAGTAAAGGAAGATTCCCCATTGTGGAATCAGATCCTTCAAAAATGTTTGGAAATTTCAGCAAGTACACTTCCTTGGGAAACATGCGCACCTCTCTTGGGCGCTAGTATTCTAGGGTTTGAACACCCTCTTGTGTTCTAGGGTTTATATTGTTGGTGAAGTTATTTCTCTTGAATAATATAGAAAAGGATTTGGTTGGGTTTTCTTCCCTTGTTGAGAAGGGTTTCATAGGATACTTCTTGTGTTCTTGTGCATGGTGCTTCTTCTTGTGATCTTGATTGCTGCAACATTAATGGTTTAAGTAAAATGATAAAATAGAATGAACTTCATGCTTAAGCCTAGGTTATTGAAAAATCAACATGGTATCAGAGAATAGGTCTTGAAGAACCCATTGCACAAAACTTCAAGGAAAACCTCTCTCTTTTTGCAGAACCATACGACCCTCCTAGGGTTTCTAGAAATTTTGTACGACCCTCCTTCTTTCCCAGTTTCATCCCTTAATACTTGGAAGTTGGGGATATTTTTGGAATAGGAGTGTACAACCTCCTTCAATGCACCTCTAACAAGATTTAGATCGAAATTCTGAGCATTTTGAAATTTTGTCCCTAGGGTTTCTATGGTTTCGCCAATTTCTACAGAAATTTCAGTATTAGGGTTTCTACAACTCATTGAAGTATCTCTTCAGCTCACCAATGTTCTCCTATATTTCAAAGTCTTATTGTTGGCAATCATAAGTCTAATAAAACCTAAAATTTCTAGCCTATCCTAGTCGTTAGGTTTTCTAGCCCAGTTGACAAAGGGTGGTGAAGAATCTAAAATTATGATGAAATAAACTATGATGGAAGATAAGCTTGATGGATCAAGCAACTTCAAATTCCTAGAAGACAAGACTTCAAAGGAAGACTTATTGTGGGTGATGCAAAAGGTGTCACTGTGACATACCTCCTTCATGAAGATGTCAGAGGACAAGAGATCAACCATGTGCCATTGGAGAAATTATATTAGCACCCTTAGGTATGCACTTGTACATATATTATTTGTATCATTGTCACGAGGGTAATTGCAGGAAGAAGGAACCTTTTTATGAAGTCTTGGATCCAGAGGGATCTTAGTGTATTCAGAGGAACAACACACTGGAAGTGAAGACTCCAGGTTTGATTGTTTAAATTTTCATTCCTCTAACCTATATTTCTAAAGTTTTCTACATTACAAGTAGGTTTTGTAGCTGTGACAACAATCCTTAAATTGTTTTGATTATAGAGATGTACCCATTACTCTCCTTTATGAGATATTCTTGTTTTTGGTTCCTCTTGTTTTCTTGTTCCAGACAGGTTAAGAACAAAGGAATATGCCCATCCTTCAGAGGGAGTCAAAACTATTTTAGAAAGAAGAAGAATAGAATCATCATTGAGACAACCAATGCAATAATGCATGATCAGAATCTCTCTATGATTCCATGGGAAGAAGCATGCATGAAACAATATATGTTTAGAGCAAGAGTCTTCATTAGACTTTTAAAAACATAACTCCCGAAGAAACCTTCACCAAAATAAAGCCTAAGACTGAACACTTCAGGTTATTTGGGTGCCCAGTGTATTTTCATGTACCCAAAGAGAAGAAGTCCAAGCTAGATCCTTTAGAAATAAATGATACAGTGAATCTTCAAAGACATTCCAAATCGACATCTCTGGTCAGAGATAGATTGAGACAAGTAGAGACATTGTCCTTGAAGAAGAGATAGTCTTTCAAAGATCCAGAGAATCTCAGATGGAGATTAAAATTAAGACAATACCTTCTCCCCCTTCAACAGTTTAGAGGGAGACAAACATTATTCCAGTTGATCAAGTTGCTCCAGTTGATATTTTCAGAGATATTGCAGTAGGGCATACAATACCTACCTAGACTCACTCTGCAAGAGGCAAAGAAGCATACAATCCTATCAAGGCACATCCCGAGAAAGAAAAAAGAGATTTTCGATCTATCCTTCAGTCATGAACCACTTAATTGATGTTGAGCCTCCTTGTCTTAGAGAAGCAACGGGAGAAAAAGTATGACAAAATGCCATAACAAAAGAATACCAATATATATTAAAGAATGATGCATAAGATATTATTCAGGGACCAGAAGGGAAGTTTGTGGTAACTTCCAAGTGGATCTATAAGATTAAGCATGCAACTGATGGAAGTGTCGAGAAATACAAAACGAGATCTATAGCCAGAGGTTTCTCACAAATAGAGGGAGTTGTCTATGATGAGACACTTGATCCAGTAAAACCTGATACAATTCCATCTATACTACCATCCATGAGTTGGAAACTATATCAGATAGATAAATTCTTGATGAGTTTGTATTTCACCAAGAGTGTTGTTGATCCAAACCTATATCATTACAATGTTGATAACGAGAGCCTGATTTTGATGACTTATTCAGAAAGCCTTGTTGTTGGATACAAATAATCCTTGAATTGTGAATTAGAGATGAATAATATGAGTATGATGCACTACTTCTTGAGACAAGAAGTATGACAGAGGACCAATAAGATTTTCTTGAGTTAAGGAAAATATACAGTGAAAATAAATAATTTCAAGTATGACAGATTACAAAATCTACCATGATGGATTGATGATGATTCAGACAAGACTGATCCATAGTTGATTGGATCATTGATGTATCTAGTTAACACCAAACTTGATTCATGCCATGCAATGAATGTGCTTAGTCATTTCATGAGTCAACTGAAACAAACTCACTAGAAAAAAACAAAACATGTATTAAGATATATTTGAGGCACAGTTGGATATGGCCTGAGACATGCCTTCAGTGTGAACTTGAGTTTACATGATATGCCGATTCAGATAGAAAAGAAAGTACAATAAACTGGAAGATCACATCTGGTTGATGTTCTACCATGAAATTTTCCATGGTTTCCTGATGCAGCAGGAAACAAAACTCCGTGGCCTTGAGTGCACCAAAGACAGAGTATATATCAATGAGTGTGTGAAGCAATGTGGCTTCATAAAATTCAAACAAATTTTCTTGACCATGAGATGGATCCTATGATGATAACCAAGAGCTGTGTATAAAGATCCTTGAGAACCTAGTGTTTTCTGATGAATTGAAACACGAAAAGATGAAATATCCTTATATCAGAGATATGATGCAGAGGAAAAATCATACACATGCAATACCTTCCTACACATGAGAAAATTTCAGACATATTCACCAAAATAACTTGGTAAAGAATGACTCCCTAGTTGAGAGGGAGTATTGATGACTCCAGCCAAGAAAAAATTCAAAATATATCTGTGTGAGACTTGGCATGATAAAGAATGCCTCCTTAGCTGAGAGGGAGTGTTGATGATTGCAACTATGTGAGACATTCTCCAACTTACAAACCTGTGATATGTGTATCATTACAACTATGTGAGTCTTTCACCAGCTTACAAACCTGAGAGAAATCCCCTAAGAAGGGTACATGGTTCCTACCTGAGATAGATATGGAACGTAGAGATGACCTCCCACATTCAGAGATTTGAGAAGAAATACAGATGATTATCCAATGGGAAAGGTGATCTATTGAGATAGATGTGCCTGTGGCTTAACACAAGGTGAACGTGTGAAATCCTAAAGTATTGGGTGCATCATCATGTGAGCAAAAATGAAGATGATGTATTATCCTCCTCTGAGTAGCAGATTTGATGAGAAACTCCAGATGATTCTCCTATGTGAGGTAGTGGGAAAGAAGATTTGTAAAGTGGACGTGCCTGTGGAAAAGCATAGGTGAACGTGTGAAGATCTGGTTCTTCTATGTAATTCTTCTGTGTAATGCAGTGAGCCAGAGATATGGAAATCCCTATGGATGTGCCCCTAGTGGATGATCACTAGTGGGTGTATCATATCCCTTGATATATTTTTCAAGAGTTAGACCTGCATGTAACCCTAATTGTAATGTAAAGGGTACAGGTCAGCATGACCTTAATGTGATTAGTAATAAATGTAAAAGATAATTAATCTGGTTAATATTAATTATAATGTGACTTAGAGAGGTCGGTCCTGTTGTTCCAATAGACACTTTTGTTGATATGAAAAGTCTAATATAAGTAAAGGAATATTTTCCATTTTGGAATCATATCCTTCACACATGTTTGGAAATTTCAGCAAGTACACTTCCTTGGGAAAAGTGTGCACCTCTCTTGGGCACTAGTCTTCTAGGGTTTGAGAACCCTCTTGTGTGCTAGGGTTTATCTTGGTGGTGAAGTTATTTCTCTTGAAGGATATAGAAAAGGATTTGGTTGGGTTTTCTTCCCTTGTTGAGAAGGGTTTCCCATGATACTTCTTGTGTTCTTGTGCATGGTGCTTCTTCTTTTGATCTTGATTGTTGCAACATTAATGGTTTAAGTAAAATGATAAAATGGAATGAACTTCATGATTAAGACTAGGTTATTGAAAAATCAACACATAATGCACTAAGGACAGTGCATTAATAAGGGGGAGAGGAATGTAATACCCTAGCCCGAACCCCAATTGTAAATATAAATATAAATGTACGTATAGGCTGGTGAGTTGTCAGCACTAAGTTTTGGGTTTTTCTTTTGTGTGCATGCACAAAAGGTGGAGCATGCACCAATTTCATAGTTTTCACACACATGAGGAAGTGCACAAGGATTGTATTGAAGTGCGCATCAGACCGGGCTTTGTAGCTAAGATATTTTGGGGCCAAAGAGACTTTGTATATAAATATTTTTTAGGTTGGAGTGCATGTGTAGTTTAGTGCGACAATGTGTTGAGTTTTGCACACGCACCAAGGGAGGGTGCATGCCCATTTCATAGTTGTGAATGCACCCAAATAAGTTCGTCGTGAGGCTAAAAGTTTTGTAAAATGTAATGAAACTCAAATAATTAATGAAAACATATCACTGCACGTAGACCAATCAGACAAAAAGAGATGGGGGGATTAAACTCCACTAAAAAAGGAAAAAGGGGCTAAGAATTAGGAAGAGGGAATATTTTAATAATATTTCCAAAAATATAATTTATGGGATATATATTTATCCTAAGTTCCTAAGGG
>ML865368.1:11493-23401 GCA_009831015.1 Picea engelmannii | reverse complement strand
AACTTCCTAGGGTCGTAACTTTTGCATACGATCTTCGTTTTAGGCGTTTGATAGCCCATTGGAAAGGTATCATAGAGAAGATTCATTTTAGGCGCAATATCGAAGGGACTTTTATATTGAAAACCTGTTTTCCCAAAAAACATTGTTTAGGGCCTCAAAAAGGCTCCGGAAGTGAAAACTGCTAAAATAGTAAATTACCAAAATTGCCAGAAAACTGTTTTGAGCCAGTTGGAAACGGTGGGTGGCCACCAATATCCATATAGATCATAGTGTCCCTTGTTCAACCAAGAAACACGATAAGGGTTCATATGGTTCAACCTTTTCAAGTTCAGTTTGTTCATGACTTCAGTGGATACCAAATTTTATGTACTTCCTCCATCTATAATCGGGTTACCACATTTTCCTTGAACCTTACATTTTGTTTTAAGAACTTTCTTTTGTTGTTTTTGTTCCTATGCCTCTTTTTGTTCAGATTTAAGCAACACTCTTCCAAACAACAAATTATCACCTTTCTCTCGTTAAAGAATAGTCACATTTTCTCTAATTACTGAAGCTTTGTTAGCTTGTGTGACTTGTGCCTGTGCTTCACCTCTTCTCCTTGAAGTTTTCCTTTCTGAAAATTCACACTTATTGTGTCCATCTACACCACAGGGATAACATATCTTCCATTTCCTCTTCTGAATCCTTGACCTCTACCAGCTCCATTTCCTCCTCTGCCACCTTGACCATTGACAAATTCTTATTCCTTTTCACTGCCTTTAGAAGTCCCTTCTTTACCTCATCCTTTAAAACCTCTTCCTCTACCTCTAGGCTATGTTTCCCTCTCAATATTTTCTTCTACCTTTAGGGAAACTTGATAATCTTCAACAACAATGCAGAAATAGTGTGTGCTCATTTCATCTTGAATTAAATAATTTAGCCCATTTACATACCTTGCAACTCATTGGAATTTTGGTTCCTTGAGGCTCTCTCTAAGTGTTATCCTAAAGAACTCTTTAGTGTATTTGCGAGAATATGTCTCCCTTTGTTTGAGGCTCTGAACTTGTCAGAACAAATTCTGCTGGTAATCGATAGGAAAAAAATTCTCTTTAACCTTGGTAACCATCTTCTTCCAAGTTTTGATTTTCTCCAGCTAATTATTCACTCTATCCTTCTACAACATATCCCACCATAGTGTTGCATAGCCTTTCAGTTTTGTAACAACAAATATTACCCGATTTGGATCCTGAACATTTTCATACTCGAAGTATTTTTCGAGTTCCCCAATCCAGTCAATGAGAACATCAACTATCAAACTACCATCATAACATGAAACCTAAACCTTTGCACTACCCCTATTAGTCAAATACAAAATCAGTTTAGATGTTAGGTCTCTTTCATCACTGTCCTGTTCATCTTCGATTTCTTCTTCTGGCTTTGAGTATACTTCATCATCTTCGTTCCTACAATTTTCCAATTCCTCTATTCTTCTTCTCAAATTTTTCAGTTCTCGATTTTCTGCACCTCCCTTCCCGCTCCTCTCTTTCACAACAAAATTCCTCCAAGTTGTAGGTGTCTCACTAACATTCATAGACCTCACATGGTTTTATAACCCAAGACTTCAAACACTCTTGCTGAGAAACCACCACAAATGGGTATTTTGTACCCTATCTCACAAAAGCAGATTAGATGCTAATCCCAGAGAAGAATCAATCTCTGATACCACATAATGCAGAGGTAACTGGGTTGCAACACACACACAATTACGACACACACCCTGCTACATAATGTACAATGGAAAAAGAAACAGAAATACATTTTTCAAATAATGAGGAATCCATTGGAAACTAAAACACTCGAGAACAAACAAATTTCAATACCATTAGTTTATTAATTCAACATAGAGAACGAATTTCTATATTACATCAAGCATGCACTAAAAAGACCACCATGAATTGTTGCTTGCGTGGCTAAAAACCACTACGAAATCATCCAGAGGGTAATGGTCTGCGTGTATGAGTTGAGATTATGTTTTGCCCTTCCTGTGTGCTCACCCAATCTGGAATCTTTCTCTCTAGCCCACCTTCTATGATTTATTTGATTCGTGGTTCACCAACCCCTTCAAAATCGCATTCCATTTCTTTTTAAAACTCCTCCTCGGCTTTGAAATGATTTTCCTTCCCTCCAAGAATGAGCTGTTACTCAAACTGTCTCTCTATATTTTGGATTTCTTCAACTTCCTTTTGGCATCGGTTCACATTTTGTCTTTTAGCCGCGATTTCTTTAACGTTAGCTGCAACTCATCATGAATGCATACCATCGTGGAAAAATCAAATGCATACGAGAACACTGCTGCGAATAAAGAAATATCGTGACACTTATAAAATTTCATTATGTGCGCATGTTTCAACACATGTTTCAACATGACACTTGTAAAATATCTCTATACGTGCAAGTTTCAAAATGAGTTTCAGGACGTGTTTCAGCACGAGTTTCAACATGATTTTTAGCATGAATTTAGCACGTGTTTCAGCATGAGTTTCAACATAGAAAGAGTAGTTGCAGGAGTAATCAATAGACAAACTAACTAAATCAAATGGACCACTATCACAGTCCTTGTTCGACTTATTTCCTATTTACAGAATGAAAATATTTTTTGGGTGGTGTGGATTGCCCGAGCCCAAAGATGCTCTGCATCAATATTTATACATTGACCCTCGGATTATTTCGTGGAAAATTTACCTTGAAAGATTGTTTAAACTTGTTGTGCTTCAATTTGAATTCTTGGAAGGCTACGAAACGAAATAAAGAGCAAGAGGCACAACTCGTTGATGGGATAGTCATTGGTTTGAAGAATTCATAATCACTTCCTATAGAAAACCAGGTTGGTTTCATTTCTATATAGTAGATTAGACAATTTCACTTAATCTTTGAATATTTTAAAACAACGAATTGAAATTTAATTTCTTAAAATTTGACAGGATATTTTAATAGGTTGGAGGGGAGAAGGATATACTTTTGAATTTTAGTTTTATCTTGTTATTATAGTTGTGTTGAATATGGTATGCTGTATGTTGTAATAATTTTAAATTCAAATTATTTTTACTGTACATTAATTTTAATTTGTTTGTAAAATTTCTCTAATGTTTTGCAATGTTTGGTATGTATTTTATATTATATTAAATGAAATTTTTGAAAAAAAAAATAGATCTTTAAAATGTAATTTAATTTTTTTTTATTGATTCCTAGTTTTGATGAGACAACTTTTATGTGGTTTGAAAGGATTTGTGAAAAAAATCAATTAAAACATAAATATTCCTAAAATTAACTCAATTCCACGTGGATCATCTGTCCTACGGTGTCTTCAATGCTCTAATTCTCCAAGGATAGCGATTTAATGCTCTAATGTTGGCTGGTTTAATGCTCTGAATAAATGGCGCTAGTTTAATGCTCTGAATGTGTGCCAAATTGTCCTACGATCTCCTTCAAGGATTCACAACCTCGCTCTAAAATCCTCCTAGCTTACCGTTCATTATGGAGGGCATGCTTAAGCAAAAAATATGTTCGAGTCTTAATCAATTATGTGGCTAGAAAATACCCCTCGACCCACGTGGAGGAGCTAGTCTCACCAAGCGCAAAGAATCACCACTGTAGTCCACGAAATCATGCTAGATCCTCTTCTGTTTCTTATAAATTTCTGTACATCTTCGTCTTAGGTGAGTTAATTAGGATTTATGTGTTTACTTTCTATTATCTAGTCTATTATTAGTTTATTGGTCATATGGAAATACTGGTAGTATATCATGGATGGTTAAACTCTGGTTATGTGTCAGTATGAAGAATTTTTGTAAATTTTGTAATGACGGGAAAACATATAAGCCCTATTTTTTATTTTTATTTTTATAAGAACAATATGTGGAGTTCTATTTTTAGTATACTTAAAAATTTTAAGCTCCAACATCCCTTTTTCCGTCATTTTGAAACATGTTCATCACCTCGCCTTCAGGTAGAATTGATAAAACTGGAGCATGAGCCTAGTCTATCAAGATGGGAAATTCAGCATAAAGCAAAGAAGGCGTTTAAAGATGATAGAGAGGCGAGCTAAAATAGATCGGTACTGTGTGAAAAACTCCCTCTCACAGCATATATATAGGTGGGCTCGATAGAGTTCGTAGGTAAAGGGAGGAGCTTTGAACTTCTCTTTTCCTCATGTACATGTGACTCTTAGTTATGAAAGTTTATATATAAATAAACTTTTTTGTTTACCAAAAAAACACAACTTTGGAAAGAAAATATAGTTTTGGTTACAACCACAAATATATTAAATGTTTTCATGTTCAAGTGTCAGCATGAGGGGAAAATGAGATCTTTGCATATGCTTTGTTTCTCATAGAAATTCCATTATTAACATGTTTTGGAGCTTCAAAATATTATTTCCAAACTATTTACATGTTGTAAAAATTTAGAATCTTGGGGCCATTTCCCAATCAAATTGTAGAATTTGGTTGAAACCTGCACAAAGAATCTAGCTAGCAACAATTCTCACAAAGATTGCAAATGAGAGAGAGAGAGATAATTGTATTACCATCTATTCCAAACTCAAAGGGTGAACAATTTACAATAAATATAAGCTACATGAGCCAACTAATGTGCCATAATAGTATTCTAGAGAGATGTGGACACACACTCACAAAAACCTGAGTTATCTACCACCCAGTCCTAGTTAACCGAACATGCAGTTATCGTTTAACTAGTCTAGACAATTGGAGTGGAGATAATCTCATGCATGCACATCTGGTGTGCCCCCCAAGCCTCTTGAATTTCAAGTACACCCTCTTGGTGATGATCCCAATGTGAGTGCACCCACCTAGTGATGATCCCAAGATGAGCATGCACACTTGGTGATAATACCAAGGTTGGCATGCATGACTTCACTCCACTAGTCTAATTGATGTACAACCAAGTAATGACTAAAGAGGAGGTGGTGCCCTCATCTAGGGAGAATATCTTTGACCAGGGGTTCCCTCAACATAGAAAAATAAACATAGGATAAGAAATAATAGGTGGATGTGTAATATGTCCAACACCCCCTCGAATGGCTACTAGGGAGTATGAATGGGTTCCGACAAGAAGCCATGTTAGGTACCCATTTTACAATGCATTTATTAAAACACAGAACAATAAAAAAGAGTAAAGAGGGAAAACCTCATGGGGAAAATCCCCCTCCTTAAGACACAATGATGAATAAAGGAGGACATCTTCTAGGAAACTGTGTTCTTCATCTCAAGGAGACATTGGAAGGATTGAAATCTCTACTCGGTGAAGGTTTTGATGAAGATGTAGATTTCAATGAATAACTAATGATGTAAATTCACTAGTGATATGTTCATATCTATCCACTTACTCGAATTGGAAGGAAGAAGATCCAAATCCTTGTCATTTGTGGAAGTTTTCCAATACAAATTTTCTTTAGCATCTGCATAGGCCTGAGGGTCTGATGCCAGAACCATGTAGCAATGAATGGAAATTATTTCTTCTATGACTATGAGAGCATGTAGATCTCCCTCAAGTTGGAATCCCATACTTCTAGGATCGGTAGGATCATCCACTGCTGGTAAGATGGACTGTGCCCATTTGAATCTTGGTTCCAGATTGGCACATGAATGCTTATGTACTTCCATATCTGATTTGGAAATTATGTCTAAAATATGATCTGAGGAAGTTGAGAAGATGAGAGGGAAGTTTAGAAGCTTGTTCTTGTCTCTGAAATATGCTTTAGGAGGAAGTTGAGAAGCTTGTTCTCCTAGTGGATTTTCTACGAGCTTTATCTTAGTATTATCTGGAATGCATTCTTCAAAATCTTCATTTACCTCAAGTATGACCTCCAGTTTGGTCCATACTTTTTATGTATTTGATAATGATACTACATGGAGTTGTATTTTAGGAGAAACAAATATGCAGATAAGTTTTAAATCCATGTCATGTCTATTGAGAAAATGATTTTTCTCATCAGCGGAAGTGGGCTCTACTTTTGTTTCCATGGTTAGTCGACATAAGCCTCTTCTCATAAGGAAAAGAATAATATTTGGCTTACAATAGAAGCAATTGTATGGTGTAAGAAATGCTGATGAATGAAGTAATTCCATTCTTTAGTATTTTTTCAATCTTTTGTACTTGCAAATGAGTACTTGTACACTTTATTCCTAGAAACATGTGGGCTCTGATACCATGTAGAATTTGGTTGAAAACTACATAGAGAATATAGCTAGCAACAATTCACACAAATCTTGCAAAGTGGAGAGAGAGAGAGAGAGAGAGAGAGAGAGAGAGAGAGAGAGAGAGAGAGAGAGAGAATATAAGTTACATGAGCTAATTAATTTTCCATATTAGTATTCTAGAGAGACGTGGACACACACTAGCATAAACCTGAGTTATCTGCCACCTAGTCCTAATTAAATGGCCATGTAGTTATCAATTATCTAGTCTATACAAGTGGAGTGAAGAGAATCTCATGCACGCATATGTGGTGCACTAATTAGGGACACCCTCAACATAGAAAAATAAACATAGGATAGGAAATACTAGGTGGGTATGTATTAAAATAGAGTAAATCATCGTTCTCTACTTTACAACATGTATGTAAAGGTTTTCATATCAACCAAGGAATTTTATAAAAGTATCAAGGATACTCACATAATAGAAATCATGAATTTAGATACCGAAAGGAGTCCAAACACGATTGTAGAGAGAAGTTTTCTATGGAAGAAGAAACATTGTATAGCAAAACATCCTTTAAAAACCATGAGATGTCGGATTCAAGATCAAAATATCTTATAGACTGTTTCAAAGTATTGAACAAAGAAAATTCCATCTCGATTTACTAATTAAGGGTAACACATCTCTATTTTCATTGACACCCTTGAAAATGACTAAAAATGTTTTATTTTCACACAAAATCACAATGATATTTTATTTCTCTCAAGCCACTAAACATTGCATTAGAAATACTCTATTAAAATAGTTGTTTCTTTCTTTCAAAATCAATAGTATACCAATATTTTGGAAAAACAACTCAAAATCTCCATATCTACTTCATATTTCCACACAGGGACCAAAGATTTATCATTATTTGGATTAAATCTCAATTAGAGATAGTTTAAATATGTTCTTTAACTTCCACTTCCATCCACATGCTTCAACAAAAATTACTCGATGAAAATCCAAGATATTTATTTTCACGCTTAATACAATAAATAAAGGTGATACAAGATTTCACATTCAAAACCACGCAAAATATCTTTTATGTTTGAATTCCTTACCAGTTCAAGCATCTTCCATCTACAATAATTATAATTTGCGGAAGCTTTTGATATTGCAACAAACCTGAGCATTTATGTATGCTTCCCTTGTGGTGGTCGGTACATGAAAAACCTCATGGTGATTTAAGAAATTTCATATCCAAAAACAAACACATAACGTTAGCTAAATCTTGATCTACATAGCCTAAAATCGTTGTCTTCTTATGGAGAACTCAATGGTCAGAGAGGTCACAGTTCCAAATATTGCATCCATCACCATAATAAATGAATAAAGAATCATGGACTTCATATTTTCAAGGTATTCTAAATTTGGCACCATGGTGTTTGAATGGTATAGTAATGGGGATGACTCGTACTTTGTTATTGCCACCTATCATTGCTTTGGCCATGTATATGTACACATTGAATTTAGCCTATTAATTTATCATGATGGGAGCGAATGTAATATGAATCAAATCCAACAAGAACAATTGGCTATTGGCACATGATCTAGGATGATCAACATGAACACAGTTCAAGGCTATGGATGATGAAGGATATTAACTTGTTGGCGTGAAGGGCCCCATGCCATTATGATTGATGTCTACCCTTGTATGTAATGTAGTCTAAAGTCAAAGCTATTTTATGTAAAGTTAGGAAACATATTATTGTACATAAACAAATATTGTATTAAGAAAATACGAGACTTCATGAGACCTTTTCCACCTGGGATAAAATACAAACAAACAAAGAGAATGAGGAGAAATAGACCGAAGATAAGTTGAATCATTAGGGACACCTAACCTTCTAACTATCCTCCTAGTTGACTCAGTCTCCTATATCATGTTTCCCCACAATGAGAGAGGGGTTCTTTTAATGTGAATGATGTGAAGAGGTTGCCCAAATGTCACTCAAGAGCATAGAGATGAACTAGAGATCCTATAACTTGCCCATTGTTGAATAATAAAGAGACTAGTTGAAGCTAAAAGAATGTTGGTTTTCCTATTTGGGTTTCCAGGGTAAATTCTGAGTTTATTTGTGGTTACTCTTTGTGGATGCATTGTCTATGAATGGTAATTGGTGTGCATTGTAAGTTAATGATTTTCTATATATTGTTTAACAAAGATAAATATGTGCTAATTATTATTTGAGCTCATTTGACATGGATACAATCCATGAGCCAGTAATCCATACCAACCGCTCTTTAACCATGATCACACATCCATTTTGAAGTTGGAAATTGACGGTCCTCATTCTAGAATAATTGTTATTTATTTGGGGTTTTATAATTGCATTTTAAGAGTCATTGGCGATTTTCTCTGACTACCAGAGTCAATTTTTCTCCTAAGTGGTGTCCACACTTTGTATGTATGTCATGCTTCATGTTCTAGATAATGTTGGCTAATAGTCCTTTTCACACAAGGCATACACTAACCATACATCAAAATCTAGTGTTATTTGAGAAATTATTATTTCCTCTTGACATTTTTTTCTCTGTTGTTGAATATCAAAATCTCCTTCTCGACATTTTTTATTTGTCGTTGAATACCCAAATTACCCCTGGATGTTTTTATTTGTTGCAGGTTACCAAAATGTCCTTCCAAATGTTTTTACTTTTTTGTTGAAGATCAAATATTCCCTCTAGATATTTTTCTTAATTGATGGTTGCCTCATTCCATCAGATTATCTTATTCCTTCGACATTTTGTCAAATTCACTTGCAAACGACTCAACTTCCCCTCGATCGACTGAGCTTCCATTTTGGTTGGTCGGCCTTCATTTACTCGACTCAACTTCTAGGTGGTCGACTAGACTCCCATTTTGGTCGGTTGAAATTCATTTACTCGACTCGAATTATAGGTAGTCGATTGTACTCCCATTTTTCTCAATCAGACTTTATTTACTCAACTCAAATTTTGGTTAGTCGAATTAACTTTCGTTGTGGTTGGATGGACTTCATTTACTTGACTTGACCTCTAGGTAGTCGATTTCCTTATCATTTGGTTGACTAAAATTTGGTTCGGTTGATCGAGTTTTTCATAAGATCGTGAGAGATAAGACTATGGATAGGCTATAAGCCTTCCGTTTACAAATCATATGGTATTAGAGCATAATTTGGAAGGCATTTAGTGAGCCCTGCTTGGTAATTACCTACAATGATTATAAAAGAAGTGGACACGAGTTGTTTCCAAGGCTAGAGCCAAGTAGAGAACCAAGAATGGAAGGGTAACATTGTAATACCCTAGGTTGATACCCTTTTATAATTGTACATATGTTTTATAGGCTGATGAGCCAAGATATTATAGGCCAGAGTTCCTGTGTGATTATTAGGCTACAAATCCTAGATGCTAAAAGGCTAGCGAGCCTATCATTGTAATATTTAATCACTCATGTTAATAATAAAATACATCATTCATGAAGACCAAGTCAGACAAAAGAGAATGGGGTTTAGGACTCCATGAGAGGGAAATGGGGATAATTCCTTAAGGAAGAGGGGCTAATCCAAGGGGGCTTAAGACTAGGGATAAAATAATTTTATCTGTAAAATTCCTAAGTCTTATAACATTCTGTTATTCTAAGTTCCCAAGGGAAGGGAACAAATTACAAGTGGGGGAAAAGTTAGTTCCTAGTGTTCTAAGTGTAAATTTGGGGACATGAAAATATAAAGTGGGAAATTGGTTTAATTCCCATTAGTCCCATCATTCTTACCATGAATTCTACGATTCGTACCTGTCGACCATCCATCTTTGGTACATGTAATTGGAAATATTTGGAGTTGATGGTAATTGGTAAATCAATGTGATTATAGATGAAGAACTAGGTTTTCATGCCTGTGTACATTATGAAGAAGCAAGTTGTCAGGCCTGTGTGCATTCTAAAGAAGCGAGTTGTAAGGCTTGTGAGAATTCTCTCTAGGTGAGAGAATTGTTGGAAATTGTTTCCCTATGTGCTAAGTTGCAACTACAGAGATCTGAGACTTCTTGTCCAGTATGTTGCTAAAGCCCTGGAAGGGAAGTGGGATAGCTAAAGGACTATTGAGCAGAGAACGGGTACACTTCTTGGGCTGGGGCAGGTTGTTGGGAAATAGAGGCTGTAGACTAGTTGCTAGAGTTGGCACCCTAGTTTGAGCATTTATGTTGTTTGGTAGACCTTAACCTGGGTTAGGAATCCTTTGTCCTAGTGGATTTATAGACCCAACTCAGGGGTGACCCACTACTGAGAGTTTATGAATAGTGTATTCTATGGCTGGGAGGAACGTCTGAGGTCTGCAACAAGTCATGGCGGAATTAGTAAGAATCCCTAATATTTTGAATGGAATTAAAGAAAATTCATGCCCATAATTGTTGATCGACCAGAAATGGGGATAATTGGTTGCTGTGGAGATTTATTTGGGTATTTTCGAGCCTGTAATTGGCCGAATTTCAGAATTGCAAAGTGACCATAGTGAATTTGGTTGAAATTGGGAAAATCCCCAATTTCTGTAATATAATTGGTGGAGAATTTGACGTGGATGATTTGAATTTCTAGAACATAGGTGAAATTGATGTTTGCATGCACAAATTGGATGTAACAAAGCTAATTACATAGTTTTCAATGGTGCCCATGGAAAATAATTATGCAATTGGGAGAAATTGGGTGAAATTGGAAAAGGCCCCAATTTGTACAGTTAAAATCATGCAAAATTCCACAGAGAGGAGTCATACTTCATTAAAGGGGGTAAATTTAATATTATAGGTCTATAATTGGCCATGAAAATATTAGTATAGAGCTTCAATGGTGGTCAAACAAATAATTATGAAATTGGTTTTTTTTGGAAAATTTGGAATTTTGGCAAAATTATAAAATTTTGGGAATTTTTTCGTATGATGGCATCAACATGGTGTGGAGCCATGCATTAGTTGAAATGGAAGAAGGGTGACATGTAATTCCATGGTGGAAGGTACACGGTGGTTGGTGTGGTAGGTGGCAGGTGATGTGGAGTCGTGGTGGCGGGGTGCCTGTTTGTCGTGAAAAACCTTGACTCCAGACCCACAATGAGATCTTGAAAATTTACTAAGTAAAATAATGGATTAGTCGAATGGAGAGGATCGAGGGTATGTATGGAGGAAGCATTAAATTACCATGACCCATAATGAATTTTACAAATTTGACTAAGTATCAAGACATCACAGAGCGCGATGAATTATATGAAATTGTATAAGTATGAGGAATCACTCAGATGGATTGGGTCGTAGATATAGTCAAGTGAATCAGGAAAACTCCTTAGAACCACGGTGAAATGTTTGGAAAATTTTCTGAGTGTGGGTGAAAAATAAGGGTGGAGGAATGCGAGAGTGTATTTTGGAGGCCATGAAATTTTGAATGGAGGAAACGATTAACTTAGAATCGCATTGAAATATTTTGACGACTGAGATTGAATCAGAGTTCATATCAAATGGTTGTTGAGTATCAGGGTCATGTCGAGAGTTCTAGTAGCCAACGATAGCAGACCAATGATCAATATTAAATTTGAGGGAATGATCAGACGACCGCTGAACGTTGAAGCTATGTTGCATGTGCTAATGGATATCCTTTTCTATATGACATTCATTTACTTTCCCTTTCCATCAATAAAGTTCTACTCAAGACTCA
>ML865367.1:7946-22048 GCA_009831015.1 Picea engelmannii | reverse complement strand
AGATCTCACACAAATAAATAGTATTAATTCCTTTTTTTCAATGAAAACAAGTTATTGCACCATTAAAGAGAGTGAAAATAGATAGTGACAACATTATCCATGTCTTTCCTATGCTTTTACACCCAAACTTCAATACAATGTGTCAAAGAACATTGGTATTGTACTATATTATTTTATGTCTATATGTTATATTTAATGATGAATGCTACTATATCAATGATTTAGATTCTCATTTGTAGATAATATAAAAACAATTATTTTAATTTTGATGGTGCCTTATTCATTTTCAAATCAAAATTTAAAAAAATATGGACCAAGTGTAGGAGATGTACAATTTGCACACTTTGTAGACTAGGCATACAAATTCAGAATTGGGAAAATGAAATTTTGTTGGAAATTTTATTTTGAGAACTAAAAGGTATAGCCACTATATGTTTCTAAAAGTTATTAAAATCCCTTCTACACTCTATGCAAGACCCAACTCATGTGGAGCCCCCTTGGTGACTAGTGAAAAGTGTCAACATTGAATTTTTTGCAAATTATGCTTACATTTGATGAAATCTAACTTGGTCATTTTGGACATGTGATTTTCGGATATGAGAGGGTTTTATAACTCAAAAATAAATTAAGAATGTTTTCCTTAAGTTCCAAAAGATAAAGAGCTCAAAACAAGTCAAACAAGGTCAAATGATGATTTGTCCACAAATAAATACTATCCGTACAACCCCAAACTTAATGAGCTAGACCTAACCAATATAAAATCCAAAACATTGAAACAATCTTTAAGTCAATCCAAATGACTTTGAAATGTTTTACTTGTTAATTTGGTCTTTATGTTATTTGGTTTAAGGAGAGGAAACATGCCTAGTAAAGTTTTGTTGTCAAAATAAGTATAACAAATGACTTATTTATTACTACTTTTCTTATTATTATCCTCTTTTTTGATGATTTATTTATCAATGTCAATAACAAAAAGGTTGAAGGTAAAAATAATAAGTCATTGACAAAAAGGACGAAGAGAAGAAAAAAAAATCATGGAATATGTTCATCCTCTCAACGTTTTATTGACCAAAACTCAAATAATTGATCTATAAAACAATTCTCTTAAAATACTATTAAAATTAACAAATATATATTTTAAGCAAACCTTCAACCATGGTTTTTTTCTTCTTCAATGTAGTGTATTTCCCTAGATTTTCTAGATGGACCTTGTTAAGGAAAACACCTAATTACATCCTTAACTAGTTATTTAGTTAGTTTACCATTATAGGAGTTGGTAACTCCATAACATCTTGTAACCATATTGAAACCATATTGTGTAACTGTACATGTGCATATTAATAGAATACACATCAATAGTGTAGTGCGTTGCATCAATTCTATCTCTGCTTAATCTCTTCATGGTATCAGAGTGGATCTGGATCTCACTCCATCACTGGAGGGCCCAGGACCCTGGGTATGTGAAAGTTAATCCTTCTTGTGAAAGTTGAAGTTACCAAAGCAATACTCCTCATTGTAAGATCAAGGATCAGTAAGAATGCAATAGAGCCAAGCCGAGTCGTCTAAGTGTTTGGAAGCAAGGAACCTCGTGTGCAAGAATAAAGGGAGGTTCTGTTGGATGCCTATGGAGACTAGGTTTAGAGAAAGAGCAACGGAAGCCTGTGTGAAAGACCCAGTGAGCATGCAATAAAGGGAGTCCTTACGAATGCACTGGAGAATCTCAGCCATGAACCAGGATAAAGTAAAGTATTTATTATAATTTTATTACAAGTTTTAAAATGCTCAGTAAAGACGACATGGATTTAAGAGAAGTATTATATTATTATTTTTAAAATGATGTGTAAATCCAAAGAGACGTGAGTTTTATTTTAAGTTTTGGCCATCATAAAGAAATAAAGAAGAATAAAGTGTTTTTGAATTATAAAAGGGAGTGTTTTCTTTTAATGTTTTAGAGATGACGATATAAAAGGAAAGGCAAGAAAGGATTTGCAATTAAAAAGGATTTGTCATTAAGCAAGATCATCGTCAATATTCAAAAAGAAAGAAGAAGGCATTCAGAATCGAATGAACTATTTCATGTGATATCGAATTGAGTGGACAGAAATGGAGTGTCACATGTAAATATTATGGTTGGAAATGTTATGGTTGGAGTGGATTTGGATGAAATTCTCAAAATGATTGGGAATAATTTGTTTTTTGAAAGCATGCTTAGTGTGTTGAGTTGTTTCTTGTGTAAGTTGTTAAAGTTGATGAAAATAACTTTAATGCTTTGGTGATATGAGAAAATATTTTTGTCTTGGAAGAATGTATTGAATCTTATTGAGTCTAGCTAACTCAACATTGGTATAGTTATTTTGTTAGAATTTGCGACTCTAACAAATGACAGGAGAATAATGAAATCCAAGACGAAGATAAATTCAAGAGAAAAAAGATGTTAAGCATGGTGATGAGATTTATTTTGGCATTTATAAAGAGAGTTGCAAAGAGATAAGAAGTTATGTGAATCGAAGAAGCATATTCCACCCAGGCCAACAAAGTCGATAGA
Organism: Picea engelmannii; assembly: GCA_009831015.1. Classification (NCBI taxonomy): domain Eukaryota; kingdom Viridiplantae; phylum Streptophyta; class Pinopsida; order Pinales; family Pinaceae; genus Picea; species Picea engelmannii. The sequence goes on along the minus strand of ML865367.1, from coordinate 19,503 downwards.
TGAAGAAGAGTTGTCATTGAGAAAATAATCTACAAGAAAGAAAATCGAGGCTTCCAGGGAGGAAGCCGCAAGAAAAGAGTATTTTCTCTTCTATTGTTGAAGAGAAAGAATCGTTATTGCCTCTTCTATTGTTGAAGAGAAAGAATCGTTGACATTGAGCCATTTTATGGACAACGTTTGAGCAGTAAAAACTACATGAAGAAAGTCGCAAAGAAGAAAGATGGGCAAACACATGCAACAAAATATAACTAAATTTTTGGTTTTTTCATTCATCAACAAATACATAAGAAATGAATTGTTGTAATTTTTGGTCCCATTTGTAAGAAGTTGTGAGCTTTTCTATAGGCAAGATTTGTTCCCCATGTTCAGTAAATCTTGATTGAATCAGGCCTACATAGGTCAATATGTGATCATGTAGCATGTATCCTTGGTTTCGAGCAGCATGAAACGCTGGCCATGATACATCACAACTATCCCTGGTTTCGAGCAGCTTGAGGCACTAGCCAGTGGAGGAATGTGGTATTAAGTCCACTTTGGTAGATACAAGGGTGTCTACTCATATGCTAACTTGATGATTGTATAGGAGAATTTGAATCTTCGATTAACAAGGGAAATATGAGATATGTAAGATATTAATCTAAGAGTTGGTTAAGACCAAGTTTTGTTTAAGGGGGAGTGTGAAGTCTAATGCATTGGTCGCTGGTGATAATGATAGTTTTTCTCGGATGTAATTAAGGGGGACTGTTAAGGAAAACACTAATTATATCCTTAACTAGTTACTTACTTAGTTTACCATTACAGGAATTGGTAACTCCATAACTTCTTGTAACCATATTGTGTAACTATACATGTTCATATTAATAGAATACACATCAATAGTGTAGTGTGTTGCATCAATTCTATCTCTGCTTAATCTCTTCAAACCCTGAATGATAATTCTTTTCTTCTAAGATGTAGTGTATTACCATAGATTAGTACAGGCCAAACCTATGTGAAAATTGCACAATGGGACGTTAATCATGCGCAAATTGTGTATAGGAAGTCTCTCGATCGAAGGATTCACTCATGGCTTGGGGAACGACATACAACTGAACAAGATGTGTCAGAAAAATCGCAAAAGAGCATGCGTTGTGTATAGTAAAAACCAAATAGGATGGTGTGTCAACCGGAGATAACGGTGTTATGAGGCACACTAAAACCATAGTAGTTCCGGATAGGGATGGGGGCAATGCATAGGAAATAGAACTGGTATTACTATGTATCACTAAATTCAAATTCAGGCAAAAAAAAAAAAAAACATAAAACAGTTAAACAAGACCTATTTACATTAAATGAATGCTTCCTAAAGAGCCTCATTTGATTGATAGACCATTAGATTGAGAAGTATTCCAATCTGAAATTGGAAGTTTAAGCTTATACTATAAACCACAAACAAAAAAACAAAGTTATATGAAAAAAAATGATTGTGCATACAATGCAAAACATTATAGCAGTAGTACAAAAACAATTTACAAGAAATTGTATCATGAAAATTAAAATAATTCATGTGTCAATGGCATAGTTGTAGCCATAGCATGAGGCGGTTGTTTCTCTAGCATACCAATGCATTTCATTGATAAATTTACACCCCATTTAATTATGGATAATCTCTTGAAACAACTTCTTCACATTTGTATCGTATTTATTCACAATCTTGCTTCCAAGAAAATCCACTAAAACTCGAAGCTCGTTTCTGTTGATCACCCTAAGTCAGGATTTACAAAGTGCAGTAATAATATTTAAAGCATCTCTCACGTGAAATGGCCTGAATTCAAAACCTGCAATGACTAGTTCCACCATTCGAACAATATGTTTCACTATGTCCAATCTTTGCAGCCTCTCCTTCTCATAGTCATAGTTATTATCTTCGGTCATAGCTATGTATTGGATCAATTGGAGCCATTGGGTAAGTGTTATACCAATAGAAATCAATTGGAGCCCTTGGGGGGATACTTCTACATGATCCCGAAAATGGGAAATGGAAAGTGTTACTGCCTGGATGAGAACATCCACCTAATCTTGAAAATATAAAAGAGTGTCCATCTTGCACATCCAGGCAGCTTGGAGGATTGATGTGTCGTTGTCTAGGTCTTCATCTATTATATCCTGACTATTATCACGTCCTCACAATTTTAGCGCGATGAAGATGATACAAGGCCTTAACGTCCCTGATGCAGGAGCATCGGCTTCAAAGTTAAAATGAAAGCGTGGAGGCAAAGGAATGACATCTCAGCATGACAAAGTTTCAAATCAGCATTTAACTCAGAATCAAATCGAGTTGCTGAGATATTTTGTAAACAACATTTTAAATATGTAACTTGTTTGTAAAGTCATGAAGGACTGTAAGAGGTTGCAGATATGGAGTGTTGACTCTTATCTAGCAATAATTATTAGTTATTGTAATAGGACAGATTAGGTAACCACTAAGAGTTTGATAGGATAGGCTACAGACATGACGATGAGAGCTCGTGGAGCTGGTCCTGAGATAGTTTATTGTTGCATTGTAATAGAACAGTATGCATGATTATTGTAATAGATATTAGAGAGTGATCATTGAAGAGAGTAGAGTATAAGAAACACTATGTAATTTCTTTTCATAAATGAATAGAACAGACATAATTTTCCCAAATCCTTGGACTGTTTTCATTTGATGTATGGATGAATGAATGTTATATTTTGTGTATGTGATTTATTTTAGTTCGTTCATGTGTGATTGTTCAAGAGATTGACTGTATGAGTTTGTGACAAAACTGGATGAGTTTCAATTGTTTCTCTTCTGACACTCATATGCAAGGTGTGCATCTCGAACGCAAGGAGTGGGTCGACTGAGTCTCAGATTTGACTCAAAAGAGTTTAGAGAGATGACAAGGGAAACTTAGACCAGGTGAAATGTGTGCACAGCATCAAGAAGTGACCAAGCATCAAAGAACCAGAATAGAGGAATGTCAAGTGGGAAAGAAGAATTTATTTTCAAGAAATCCTTCAATCTGAGTTATCGAAATCTCGAGAACGCAAGGTGTGTGTGGGAAGTCGAAAATAATTTAAGGATCAATCTCAGGAGAGATAGCACTTTTCATAAGTGTTGATGATATCCTAGAGTCGGAATCGTAGGAGGAGAAAAGGTCCAACACCTTTGAAAACTGATAAATATTCTATGCAGGAAGAAATCAGAAGCTCGGGAGGAGGAACAAATGTGACAACTTGATCAATGTGAAGAGGATCGACGACTGTCTGATCAGAGGAAGGTGCATGAGCCTTAATTCCTGGCACGCATAGGAGGGAGAACATATCACGGTTTGAGACTTGAGGTTTCAAAATCCCGAAGAGCTGGAAACCAAAAGTAGAATGACAGTCGTTCGATCATAGGAATATTCCAAGCGTCAAATTGTTTGGGGAATATTTCAAGCATCGGATCATCGTAGTGGATCTGAGCCATCAGATACTATGAGTCCGGGAGGAGGAAAGTTTGAAAATTGAACATCCGAAGCCCGAAGATCCAAAGGGCTGAAGCAGATCTGGACCGTTATATCCAGGAGGATACGTGTCAACAGGTTGGAAGATCAAGGGGAAGGCAGAGATTGAAGTGTTGAAACACCCGAAGCTCGAAGAGCCGAAGAGCCGAGAGTCGTCGATCTATAAGTGGACACTTGGTGATCGTGAGCTCCGAGTAAATTTGTTGAGGAGTTTCGGTTGAGAACTGAGACTGTTGAAACCCAAAGACCCGAAGTGATTCAAAGTCATCTGATCTACAAGAGACGTGGCATAGATTCATGCACTCTAAGTAAAGTTCTGAAGTAATCCTCAATCATTATATCAAGAACACATGCGGAAAAATTTTGCATACTTCGTGGGGAGAGAAAAGTTGAGATTTGAAAAGTCCAGAGACGCAAAGAGATCACAGTCGTTGATCCAACGAGGAAACGCATCAATGGATTAGAAACTTCAGATAGAATCCAAAGAAGTAAAGGGTTGAAGTTTGAGAACTTCGAAGCCCGGAGTTTCGAAGTGATCAACATCATTGGTTGGCAAGACAGGTGTATACAAATTGCCAGTCTCGGAAGGTCGAAGTACGGAAGAGACTTGGGTTTGAGATTTCAAAACCCCAAATTCTGGAACTACGAAGAGATCACACCCATTGATCTCGAGGGAGACGATATGGTCCGTAGATTTGAAATGCGCAGGTTTGAACCACTGATTCAGACTGTATCATCAATATCATGAGATCGACGATCACGTAGCATTGTGGGGACAGAAGTAGTGTGGAGTTTAAATTATCGAGGGCAGGCCACAATTCAAACCGTGATTTCGTAAGGAGGGTATGTGGAGGTTTGAGGAAGATTGCGGGCCCAAAAGTAGTTTGACCCCAAACGGCTTGTGGCCACGCCCGCAATCATGTGGTCATCGCCAAGGTCACATCAAGAGGACTTATTAGGAAAAGGAGTTAACGCCTGACACTCTGAGATTTCGCAGGAAAGAGAAAGTTAAGGTTGTGAGCACCATTATACCTACAACAAGAAGACGAAAGGGCCTGTGCATAATCACAGAAGGAAACTATCAAGGTTTTAGATCGTCACTTGACTCAAGAATCAGAGATCCAAGACCGGAAGGTCACGCAACCCTACGGGGGAATAGGGGGGCTGCATCAAATCGTGCTATGGACAATTACTTCGATTACGAATATATCAAAGAAGACAAGATGGTGAAGGATGCAGTGACAAGACTGAAGGGTCATGTAGCGCTATGGTGGGATGAAATGCAAGTCGAACCCAAGAACAATGGTAAGAAGAAAATTAAAAACTGGGATAGGATGGTAGCCAAGCTAAAGGCCAAATTTATCCCGAAGGATTACCAAATCAATATGTTCAGAAGATTACAAAACTTGAAATGGAGGGGCTTATCAGTGAAGGAGTACACTGAGGAACTTTACAGACTGAACATCAGGGCTAGACAAAAAGAGAATGAAGATGAGAAAACAACCAGGTATATCAATGGGATGAGATGTGAAATACAAGAGGAGATCAGCATGATGTTTTTCAGTAAAGTCAAGGATGCTTATCAAGTAGCCTTGAAAGCTGAAGAGAAATTGGCCAGGAAACAAAGCCAACGAAGCAGAGGAGGAAATTCAAGTAGAGCTAAGGGAACCAGCAGAGAGAAGTTCCAGAAGCCGAAGCATGAAAATGATAAACAACATAGTCACCCAGAGAAAGGTGGAAGTTCTAGAGAAGAATATAATGGAGGAAGAAGTTATTTTTCCAGAGGAAGAGTCAGAGGAGGCGTAGTTAAATGTTATACCTGTGGAAAACTAGGGCACAAGTCTTGGGAATGTCCTATGAGAAATAATGGAGGAGGAGAAGCACACATTGTTGAAGCACGGAAGCATGTGGAAGCATAAGTGGCAAAAGGAGGAAAGAACCTCATGATTAGAAAAATTCTTCTTAAACCAGAGAAGGATGTAGAGGAACCAGTTCAGCGAACAAGTCTGTTCAGAACTTCATGCAAGTCGAAGGACAAAGTTTGCAAGGTGATCATAGATAGTGGGATAATTGACAATATAGTATCCACGGAGATGGTGGAGAAGCTGGAGTTGAAGACAATTGCACATCCAAACACATACAAGGTATCATGGTTGAAAAAAGGACATCAAGTAATAGTAAGTCAACAGTGCCTAGTTGAATTTAAAATAGGAGGTTATAGGGATGAAATATTATGTGATGTAATTCCTATGGATGTCTGTCATATTTTATTTGGGAGACCATGGTAGTTTGACCGAAAATTTATTCATGATGGAATGAAGAAAATACTTATACCCTAGAAAAGAATGGTAGGACACATATGTTGTTACCCATAGAAGACAAAGAGAAAAAGAGAGAGGCTAGTTCAAGTATACTTCTCATGAGTGGGAAGGAACTCTTGAATGAAGTCAAGAAGGATAAATAAATGCAGTTTGATGTATTGAGGAAGCCTAGAGTTATCCTTACAAACACTTCTGTAGAATATTTGCCTGAAGAAATCCAAGAACTGTTAGAAAAATTTGCGGACATRGTAGTGGATGAGTTACCACACTCATTGCCACCCATTAGGAGTATAAGCCATCATATTGACCTTATTCCARGAGCTAGTTTACCAAACAAAGCAGCTTATAGGTTGACACCTAGAGAGAATGAGGAAATCAAAAATCAAGTCCAAGAGTTGTTGGATAAAGGTTTAGTTCGGGAAATCCTAAGCCCATGCGCAGTACCGATTGTGTTAAGTCTAAAGAAGGATGGAGGCTAGAGAATGTGTACATATTCTAGAGCCATCAACAAGATAACCATTAGGTACGGATTCCCTTTACCGAGGATGGATAATTTGATGGATTGTTTGAGTGGAGAAAGTTATTTTTCCAAGATAGACTTGAAGGGTGGATATCATCAAATAAGAATGAGAGAGAGAGAGATGAATGGAAAACAACATTCAAGACAAATGAAAGATTGTTTGAATGGCTAGTCATGCCATTTGGTTTGACAAATGAACCAAGCACATTTATGAGATTGATGAATGAAGTACTGAAAGACTTCATAGGCAAATTTGTCATAGTATATCTAGATGACATACTAATCTTCAGTAAGACAAAGAGAGAACACTTAAGACATATGACATTAGTGATGGAAAGGTTGCAACAAGAGAAGTTGCTAATAAATCTGAAGAAATGTTCTTTTATGAAGACAGAACTCATATACTTGGGTTTTGTGATCTCTTCAAATGAATTGAAGATAGATCCAAAAAAGGTAAGAGCAATCAAAGAATGGTCATCACCAAGCAGCATATTTGAGGTAAGAAGTTTTCATGGGTTAGAAATCTTTTATAGAAAGTTTATCATAAATTCCAGTGGCATATGTGCACCCATGCTGGACACTATGAAGAAGAAACACAAGTCCTTCAGTTGGACGAAGGAAGTTGAAAAAAGTTTCAAAGTGTTGAAAGAGAAGATCTCAGAACAACCAATTTTGGTCTTACCAGATTTTGGAAAAACATTTCAAGTGAGATGTGGTGCAAGTGGATTAGCTATTAGAGCAGTCTTGAGTCAGGATAATAGGCCAATTGTTTATTTCAGTGAGAAGCTTAATGATGCCAAGCAGAAGTATTCCACATATGAAAAAAAATTATGCAGTAATTCAAGCTTTGAAGAAGTGGAGACACTATCTAATTCCTAAATAATTTGTCTTGTATAGTGATAACTAAGCTTTGCAGTTTATTACTAAGCAAGAAAAGTTGAATCAGAAACATGCAAAATGGGTAGAATTTATGCAAAATTTTACTTTTGTTATTAAACATATTGTTGGAACTACTAACAAAGTTGTAGATGCTTTGAGCAGGAGGAGTTTGATTGTACAGGAATTTCAAGTGGAAACCTTGGGGTTTGAACACCTCAAGGAGATGTATAAAGAAGATGCAAGTTTTAAGGAAGCTTACGAGGCATGCAAGAATCCTTTGTTGGGAGATAGAAGCCCATGGACTGAATATTTGATCCAGGATGGATTACTATTCAAAGGAAGCCAATTATGCATACCGAAATGCCCAATGAGAGACAACCTGTTGAAAGAGAAACACAGTGGAGGTTTAGCTGGACATTTTGGTCACAAAAAGACATTTGCACAACTGAGCAATTCGTATTATTGGCCGAGCATGAGGGAAGAAGTGAAAAAGTTTGTGAACAAATGAAGAAATTTGTCAGTATGCAAAAGGAAGACAACAAAACACTGGTTTGTATCATCCATTACCAATTCCAGAGAGGTCGTGGGATGCAATCAGTATGGATTTTGTTTTGGGATTGCCTAGAACTCAGAAAGGGAGCGATTCCATATTTGTTGTGGTGGATAGATTTTCAAAAATGGCACTTTCATACCATGTCAAAATACAAACGATGCTACACACATAGACAATTTGTTTTTCAGAGAAGTAGTGAGACTACATGGATTGCCTAGGAGCATAGTCTCAGACAAGGACACCAAATTTGTAGGACACTTTTGGACGACTCTATGGAAGCGGTTGGGGACAAACTTGTCCTTTAGTTTAGCATATCACCCTCAGACAGATGGATAGACTGAAGTAGTAAACAGGACTCTGGGAAATTTGTTGATAAGTTTAGTCACTGAGCAAGGTCGTCAATGGAATCAGATTCTGGCACTAGCAGAATTTGCATTCAACAATTTAGTGAATAGAAACACAGGGAAAATTCCATTTGAATTTGTGTATGGTATACAGCCAAGAGGGATTACAGAGTTGAGAGATCTGATTAAAGATTATTTCAAAAGCGTTGGAGCAGAGGATTTTACAACAGAAATGCAGAAACTCCATGACAGAGTCAGAGAACATCTACAGAACAACAGCCAGAATCATAAGAGTAGAGTTAATCAAAAGAGGAGAGAAGTTCAATTCGAAGTTGGAGATGAAGTTTCAGCTCATTTGAGAAAAGAAATGTTTCCAAGGGGAACATATAACAAATTGAAGATGAAGAAGATATGACCATGCAGGATTCTCAGAAAATTCATAGCCAATGCTTATGAAATTGAGTTGCCAGACAATGTTGGGATATCGTCGATATTCAATGTTGTAGACCTGTATCCTTACAAGAGAGATGAGGCAGAAGAATCATATGATCAGGAAGAAATGCAGTGGGAAGAACAATTGCCCATAGCAGAAAAACCTCAGATGGAGAAAATCATTGAACAGAGAGATGGAAAGAAGACTAGGAGAAAGACATATCATGAGTATTTAGTGAAGTGGAAAGATCATCCAATGGAAGATGCAAGTTGGGTCACAGAACCTAATATTTTGAAGCATGGAAAAACAATATAGGATCTCATGGACATGAGTCCATGAAAATTTTAACCAGAGGAGTATGATGCAAGAGCATCGCCTTCAAAGTCAAAACACAAGCATGGAGGTTAAGGAACGACATCTCAACAAGACAGAGTTTCAAATCAACATTTAACTCATAATTAAATCGAGTTATTGAGATATTTTGTCAACAACATTTTAAATATGTTACTTGTTTGTAAAGTCGTGAAGGACTGTAAGAGGTTGCATATATGGAGTGTTGACTCTTATCTGGCAATAACTGTTAGTTATTGTAATATGACAGATTAGGTAACCACTAAGAGTTTGATAGGATAGGTTACATACAAGACGACAAGAGCTCATGGAGCCGGTCCTTAGATAGTTTATTGTTGCATTGTAATAAAATAGTATGTATGAGTATTGTAAGAGATAGAGATCATAGAGAGATGGGGGAAGGTGGAGATTGAAGTGTTGAAACACATGAAGCCCGAAGAGTCGAAGAGTCGAGAGTCATCGATCTATAAGTGGACACTTGGCACTAGATAGAGAGCTCCGGGTAAAGTTGTTAAGGAGTTTCAGTTGAGAACTGAGATTTTTGAAACCTGAAGACCCGAAGTGATTCAGAGTCGTCAGATCTAGGAAAGACGTGGCATAGATCTGTGCACTTTGGGTAAAGTCCCAAAGTAATCCTCGATTGTTAGATCAAGAGGACAGGTGGCAAAAATCCGCATACTTTGTGGAGAGAGAAAAGTTGAGAGTTGAAAAGTCCGAAGGCGCGAAGAGATCCCAGTCGTTGATCTAACGTTGACATGTGTCAGTGGATTATAGACTTCGGATAGAAGCCAAAGAAGGAAAGCATTGAAGTTTGAGAACTCCGGAGCCCAGAGTTCTGAAGTGATCAGCTTCGTTGGTTGGCAAGACAGGTTTCTGCAAATCGTCAGTCCCGGAAGCTCGAAGTACGGAAGAGACTTGGGTTTGAGATTTCAAAACCCCGAAGTCTGGAGCTGCGAAGAGATCACATCCATTGATCTTGAGGAAGCAGATCTGGTCCATAAATTTGAAAGGCACAGGTTTGAACCATCGATTCACACTGTATCATCAAGATCGTGAGATTGACAATCCCGTAGCATTGCGGGGACAGGAGTAGCGTGGAGTTTAAATTATCGAGGGCAGGCTGCAATTCAAACCGTGGTTTCATCAGGAGGGCATGTGGAGGTTTGAGGAAGATTGCGGGCCCAAAAGTAGTTTGACCCCAAACCGCTTGTTGTCGCGCCCACAATCGCGTGGTCATCGCCAAGATCACATCAAGAGGGCTTATCAGGAAAAGGAGCTAATGCCCGGCACTCTAAGATTTCGCAGGAAAACAAAAGGGAAGGTTGTGAGCACCATTAAACCTGCAACAAGAAGCCGAAAATGTCTATGTATAATCACAGAAGGAAACCATCGAGGTTTCAGAGAGTCACTCGACTCAAGAATCGGAGATCCAAGACCGAGAGGTCGCGCAGCCCTACGGGGCAGTAGGGGGGCTGCATCAGTTCCCTTGTTGTCAACAGCATGACCAATGTTGTAACAAAACATCTGACAGTAAATACTTAAAACCATGCTCTCGATTTTCAAATAATCGGAATCTGCAAGATTAGAGAGACTGTATACAAATGGCGTTACAGAATTTCCGGGTATCGTCTTTAAATCATTGTGTCTCAATCCAATGATATCAACTATCCTGGCAAGTTCCCAGCACACTTCCTTGGCGTCTATCACATGAAGAGAGCCATTCCCATAATAAATTAAGCAGATGTGCATAAATCACCTTGAATAAATATTTGTATCCCTTCATTATCGAAAATGAATCCTTGTTTTCTTTCCTGTACTGGCAATAAAGACGGATCAAATTGAGCTTTTGCCACAGGACCTTCCAGTCCTCTTCCGTCTTTTCCTACTTCTCAAAAAAACAACCATAATGGGAAACCGAATCGTTCAACAGATATCTCATTTCAGTCTCCTTTAATACTTTGGTATAATCGGGAATAACTTCAAGGCCTCGGATTCTGTTTTTGGTGATGTATTGGCGCATCTTCTGTCTCAACTCAGTCTGGGGGGTGACATTCTTAATGTCGAAGGGTTGGCGGGTATATGGGTTAACGGCCTCGCGTTTCGTCACCCAAATCGTTTCGAGTGTCCTGCGGTTGTATAGCATCTGAGCAGGGTCTTCCGCGGGCGAAAGTCTAATCTGATCGTAAGCAAATTCTTGGAACAGAACATCCATATATTCTTCCGGAACACCATCTGAAGCCATTTTTAGAATCAATGAGCGGAGAAAGCTGCGAAAACAGATAGAAGGTTTTGGCATGTATTATATATATATATATATATATATATATATATATATATATATAACAGACCTGGTGCAAATCAGGTCGGCTGATGTTTGTAGGGCCATGCAAATGGCCCAATGAATTTGAAGCAATAGAAAAAAAGGTATACGCTATTCATTGCTAGTGTGGTAAAGAACACATAGAGATCAGATCGGTGCGAGTAAGATTCAAAAACATTGTGCAATCATGGGCAATTGTGTTAAGAAATTTCCCTTCGTAGAAGTCTCTAAATTTAGGACATCATGGACAATTGTGTTAAGAAATTTCCCTTCGTAGAAGTGTCTAAATTTAGGAGATGACATCATATCAGTATTGAGAGTGCC
>WSFP011427839.1:0-22048 GCA_009831015.1 Picea engelmannii | reverse complement strand
GAGAATAGTGGATCTGTAATAATGAGATGGTTATATTATCTTCAAGGCTCTCATGTATAAAAGAGAGTGCTCTCTCTTCATGAGGATTCAATTAGATTATTCAAGTAGAAGAGGAATTAGATTATTCAATTAAGATGTAATTAAGAATTAGAGTAGTCATTAATGGTAGTCATTAGGATTCGAAAGAGAAAGGGATTCTTATCTTTGATTCATGGTTTTGGTTTTCATGCTTTCATTATTCTTTTATGAAGATTGATTTGATTATCGAATGTAAGATTGCTTCATTGATGAGCGTTCTCATGTGTTGTTGTGCCATTTAACTCTTCACTTGTTGTATCTGCTTTTCCTTCATGTAGTTCTCCATTTCTATATTAATTTCCTTTACGCAATTTCCCATTCTTAGAGCAATTTCATTTATGTAACTAGATTAATGATTCAATTCCAGTCGTGTGTTAGATTAATGATTCTATTTCAGTCGTGTGTTAGATTAATGATTCAATTTTAGTCATAGCTTAAACATTAGATTAGATTAGTCTCACTTCAATATTGCATATACTTTGTGTGTGCTTCGTCAGTTTACGACCCCCGGGTTGACAAATTAGATAAGTTGGGCAAATACTACAATGCAATTAATACAACATTAGTTTGGCCCAATATAACGACTATCGTTCCCTTGTCACAATTGTTGTTCCTTTTGTTGTTCATTCGAACGGGATGATTGTTGTTCCTTTTGTTGTTCTTTTGACTAGAACAACTGTTGTTCCCTTTACGATTGATGTTCCTTTATAGGTGTTGCATCTCTAGAGGCTGGGTATTGAAAACGAAAGGTAAGAACCTACGTAGGCAACAAGTAAAATGCTTGTGCCAACAACTACCTTTGGTTGATGCATAGAGGTTGTTTTTAGGACATCTTTAGAGCCCAACAGTCGATAAGCCAAGATTTGTATTTTTGTAATCGCACTATGTATATTAATAAAAATACATCACTATTGTATATGTAACGTACCCAACACCCATGTTGAGTCTCATTACTTTGAAAAACAGCTTAGCCTGCTAAATACAAATTGAAAAATTCACAATACATATGAAATAACCCAAGGGCAGCAGGCCCAAAACTAAACATGCATCTAACAACATATATTAAATCATGAATGAAACTATTCAATTGAACCAATGAACACATAACATTCAAATATTCATTTACACAACATAATAATCATAATAAAACAACAAAACTCTTATATGTTTATGAAAGGTAACCAATTGGCTGCGTATAAAGGATGAACCTCCCAACCATAGTCATTGATGTTCAATTTATCTCAATAACATACCACCCTCGAGTTGAGGCTATGAGTTCACAAGGAGATCTGGCTCTCTAGCTATCCACTCTCTACACTCAACAACCCAAAACCTAGGTTATACTTCTATAGCAATTTTGATCCACCAACTCTCTCTTCCCCACAACCTCCACAACCCAAGGAATGTACCCTCTTCACTACTCACAGTCCCTCGGGATATACCATTCATTTATCATGGCTTCCAGTGCACTCAGTTGTTGAAGAATCTCTCAGCTGGGAACTTCAGGAACTATCAACTTCTTTAGGAGTGCTCACAACGACCTTCACAAGACTCTTGAGCCATTTCCTCAATAGGAAAACACACTACAGTTTTACAGCCTATTTTATAGGCACACAAGTCACATTTCCAACATAAAACACAACCAAACAATGGTTTCTTTCAAACACCGCATGGTTGGTTCTCATCCCAAAACTCCACTCCCATCAAGTTGCCCAAAATCTGCATGTAAAATTGTCTACTTTCTACATACAAATTTCCTTCTCTTTCCCTTGATTTCTTGAATCACAGTCTTCCCAAGGATGATTATAATAATAATAATAATAATAATAATCTATTTTTAAGGTCACTTCCAAGCCAACACACCAAATTGGTGTATGAGACCCCCATGCTACCAATAACTAAGGGATGTGACTCCTCACAAACACCCTCTTACATGAGTTTAATGATTGGATTTGGAAACACAACAATAAATAGAAGGTTACACAAGGATTAAAATTTTGGGAATGTGGGTGGGATTAATAACCATGAATAAAACCCCCCTTTGGCCCCTATCTCTTGTGGAATCATATCCCCCCATCCTTTTCATCCCTTTTGTGTTGCATCCAACAATTACTATTTTATTAATATTTTCAATGTTCATAATATACATTTCATCCCCCATGCATATCAATCAATATGGACTATTTTCCCCAATCACATCGTCTCACCAGCATAATTCACATTTATACAATTACATTATAGTTTGCGGGTATTAAAACTCGGGATGTTACAGTAGACCCGAAGACAAAAAGAGTATGGGGGGATAAGACTCCACAAGAGGGAAGGGGGCTAGGATTAGAGGAAAGGGGTTAGGTTAAATGGGATTAATCCAAATGAATATAATAATGTATTTATAAGTCCTAAGTCCTTATGTTATGATTTATATCCTAAGTTCTTAAGGGAGGGGAACAAATTACCAAGTGGGGAACAAGGGAGTTCCTTGTATGGCAAGTTTAATAAAAATGGCGTGCATACTTAATCCATGGTCTTAGTGAGTATTTTGGGTTAGTCACTCATTCTAACTGCATGGGAAATGGGTGAGTAGAGATCGAGGAAAGAATTTGGACCAGAGGTTGAGGAGTGAGTTGTGAGATATTGTACATGTTACCCTGTAAATCCTTGGTGGTTTGGGTGTGTTTTTCCCCCCGATTTGACTAAGGAAAGGTTGAGACCAGAGAAGAGGATTTATGGGAATAGGTTTCCCTGTGTGTTGGCCCAGTGGATGCCTATAATCTCCTTGAGATAATTCGTGTGTTCCTAATTCCACAAAGCTCTAAGTCTTCTTGGTCGACTTGTTGCTAAATCCCTAGAAGGGAAGTGGTACAACCGAAGGACACTTCCTTGGACGGTATAGGCTTGAGAGGCTGTGAGGTGGAACTGTTGTTATATATGGAGCCATTTTCCTATCCTTGATCTATGTTTTGTTGGACCTTAGTTTTCTTGTGTGAGATCCTTTTCCCTGGTGGAATCATAGCCCTGTCTTGGGGATGACCTGTTTCTGAGAGCTAGAACATAAGTGTCTATGGCTAGGAGGAATGTTTAAGGTCTAAATCTAGTTGGAGCTTCTTCTAAAGGTAATTCCCATGACTTTGAATGCTTAATTTCTTGGGTAGTGTGATGTAATGCGTTTTTTTTTCTATTGTGTTTTACTGAATAGATTGCACATTGCATTGATAGTTAATCAATATGTTTAATTATTCATATGCATGAATTATGCATAGCACTGTATGCTTTCTAGACCACATAATTGTGATTTATGCAAGAAAAACTATACAAAATTTTTTCAGATCCCTATCGGGCATATTCTATGATGGTTTTAGAGCAGAATGGTAGTAGTGGGACTCAGCTTGGAGGTTGGGTATGCTACATTGTGGTAACAAAGGTATTGTTTTCAGTGACAGAGCCTAGGAGGGGTCTTGGGGATGTTACAAACCCAATATTTTCCATTACACAAACAACGGGAGTGAAAAATAGATTTGGAATTCCTTCCACACCCTGATTGGTGCAATGAAAACCATTGAAATTAATAGACTTGAAATAGTGCTCTCTAACCTCAAAGTGGTGAATTTTTCTATTGTTGAGGAGTACATTTCTATGTTCAAGAATATAAGAGAAAACATTATTACAAAAAATGTTAAATCTAACATAGACCTTGAATATATTAATATTGTTCTTAATAACCTCTCTCTTGCATTCCAAAACTTTTCAATCATTTTTATATCATTTTTCTTTTTATTCTAGACATGGCTTCTGCTACTTTAGAATATGTATTTTGTAATTTTATCTAGAATCAAGTTGCCTTGAAAAACTTGGGTGAACTATCTCCCAGGGACCATGACCTCACTAAGGATACTCCCTCCTTGTGTATGCATGAGTCTCCATGGGACACTTTCAAGTTTTCCAAATAAGAGGCCAATATTCTCATATTACTATAAGGAGGGGAATATGTTCAAAAAATGTCACCTCTATCTTCAAAGAATTCAAGATATTTCTCAGAGAATAATTAGAAATGATGATCTCTTCAAATACAAGGTTAGTGATTATGCACACTTCACCATGCACACTACTCTATGGTCCTCAACTTCTATTCAATAATGGATTTAAATTCTAGGGGTACAAGTCATATGATGAAGCACCAACACCTCCTCTTCGATTACAATGATCAACATATTAAAGGTGAGAGAGTAATTATTGGTGATGACTCAACCCTCCCAATCTCTAGTTGTGGTATTATTCAAATTTCCAATGTTTAGTACAAAGATTCTCTAAGTATTGCTATATTAGGACCAAATCCTTTCTCTATTTACCACATTACTAACACCAATAAAAAGATGGAATTTTGGCCAAACACATTGACAAGTATTTGAAAAAAAAAATTGGTATGGTTTTTGCAGTTGAGCTATCAAGTTCATTAGGACAATTCTTAAAATCAAAGAAGCCACATTTACTAGCACCTAAATTCGTTATGTTTCAAAAACATGAGTGAATTTTTGAACAAAATGTCCTCATGTGATGGAAAAACACAATCCTACCCAAAAACAAATATGTAAAATAACACTTGTTCTCATGCAATGGAAAATCACAATCCTACCAAAAAGCTGAAATTTAAAATAATGTTCATTCCTTATGCATATATACAGTTATGAAAACATTTTCCATGCATATAAATATAAATTCACTAGAAACCTATTAAATAGGGTTATAATATATAATTTGCCTCATATATACTCTTAATTACACTATGTAGATCATGTATTTAACCTTGAAAATACAAGTAGGTTTTATAGTACTTAATTAGACATTACATGTTTCTAATTATGCTCTGTACATCCTTACCTAAGCCTTATAGATCCCAAATTAGACCTTACAGGCCATTAATTGTGTGTTTTATGTCCTAATTAGGGCCTACAGATATAATGAAGTTCTCTTGAAGCCTACATATTAATTTACAATAACTATGTAGGCCTTAAATATCCTAATTATGACCAAAACAACTAGTTTTCAATCCCAAATTATGGCTTGGGCCACAAGACATATTCTCGTTATGCTCAAACCTCAAAATTCAACACATGTTCTTGTCATATACCAAGAACATGTGTTGAATTTTGAGGTTTGAGTGTAACGAGAATATGACCCTAAGACATAGTTTACACCATGATTGAGGCCCACCCTTGTTACACCCTAAACATGATTTCAATCCCATATCCCTCTAGTAGGTTATATATTCCTTATGTAGACTGTATTTCATGGTATGGTGCCTTTCACATTGCCTATCAACCCTAAAAGCATTAGTTAGGGTCATCGTCCCTAGTTTTTAGCCCCAAAATAAGGCTTGTGCCATAATGCTCATCATTGTTGTTCCTAAACATAAAAAATGGGCCCATGTTCCTATTGTAGGCCACAAATTCAATCAATATAGTATGTGTCATGGTCCATGGCCTATGGGACTTAAAATCATTAGTTGGGGTCTCATTCCCTAATTTTTCACCCCAAATAAGGCTTTTTCCATGGGAACCATCCTTACTACGTTGAAATATTAAAATCAAGGTTCTCATATATATATATATATCATGTTAAGGACAAAGTTTTCTTCTACATGTCTTGTGTTGTAGTTGGGGCCCTGCATATGGTTCATGAGCCCTAAAAATAATGGTTACGAACTTAGTCTCTATCTCTCGACCCCAAAAAATTGATTTGGCCACAAGACCCATCCCTATTTTTCTCAAAATTTGAGATCATACTGATATCATCTTGTAGACCTTGAATATTCCTTTTACAAGGACTATATAATGACCCGGGACCATATGAATGTGAAATGATCCCTAAAAGCATTTGGAAGGGTCTTAGTTATTGGTTATTTGACCCTAAAACATGTCTTGGTCCATGATGCCCATTCTTGCTATACTCAAACCTTAAATTTGGTCCCATATACCTCTTATAGAACAAAGATTCCTCATAAGGGGCCCACTTACTAAAAAATGTTCAAAACACATGTATTTGTGGACTTATAAAAATGATTCCATTCTTGAATTTACCATGTTATTATTTTATTTGTTAGTCTCTTATTGGTAAGCCCCTTTTCTAATTATTAGTAGCCCCTTATGGAATTTTACCATATTTTTGTCATAACTTAAATATATCATTAACTAAAAAAATGTGTTCACATATAATTTTAAAATCCTTTACCTCCAATGTATTTACCACTATAGAAGAATACATATTGAGAAAATTAAATGCATGATCTAAATCTAGCGGGATTATAGTCCAAGTTTAGATGTATAAGTCATAAATTCATATTTTTATGTAAAAGGGAACTTGATAGATATGTGATTGACGGAGTGAAACCTAATCAAAACTGACTTCATAAAAAATACACCCTATAAAAAAGGAAATAGGAAGGGAGTGAAGGTCGGGAATGAGAGGTCCCAAAATTGGTTTCATTTCATGTAATGGTTATTCTTAATGGAATCCTTCTTCTTCAACTCTCTCTCTTTCTCATATTTTTGTGGTGCAATCAGTTCATGGATTTTCATCAATGTTCTTGTGATTAATTTCATGGCAGAATTGTATGTTTTCTCTCCTCTTCTCTCAACATTCAAGCCTTCCGGATCTTATCCCTCAAGATTTGAATCATTAGTATCATAACGGGTTACCACTCCATGGGAAGTAGGGTTTGAATAATATTTTGGGTTCAAATATTTGCAGCAATCTCCAACCTCCTTTTGGCACTCTCAGAGTCCATTTGTTGGGCCATACATTGTAAGTATCACAGTTGGTCCACATACATTATAGAGTTTTTATACACTTGAAACTTCGTTCACCATTGCAAGGGAATTATTACATGGATTCACTCCATCCATTGGTCTACAACATTTTCATAAATTTTACAGGGTTTCCATGTTGTTCACAGAGGTTCCATGGCCTCTACAACAACCCAGGCTTCTCTATAAACCCTTGACATCCTTTGTGGGCCTATGCACTCGTTTCTCTCATATTCAATGTTATTGTAGATTCATGCAACCATTTTATATCTTAAACAATCTACATGCAACATTTGGAAGCTTGAGAAACCTCATTCGAACCCTTTCTTAGCTTACCCACAATTGTATGGCCATCATAGGAGCACAATAATGGATAGAATACAAGGCAAGTATCTTCTTCAAAATTTATGCAGGTACCACGACCTCTACAAATCATTTTAGAGGGCATACTATATCTCATTTTAAAGTATTATATGTTAGATAAAATGGATTTTTTTACGAAATTTCATTTCGTTTATCGGTTTGTGAGATATGATTGATTGGAATAGTAACAAAGGTTTGTAAAACAATGCGGTTGCACATCCCTTGAGTTTCAAGAAGAGTTTTCTCAGTCCACATGCTACAACAGAGCAAGTTTCTTATGTCAATGGAAATCTCTCTTTGATACCTCAATTGGATCTTCAACATAATTTGATTTCATCATCTGTAACAAAAGATGTGAACAAAATTGCAGCTAGAGGTCTACTGCGAGAAAAATAGGGTTTTTTATTTCATTTTTTATTTCTTTGGATTTATTAAATCTTATTGTAATTTTTTTTACCCATGTAAAATACCCCATAAATTGTAATTGGCATTAGCAACAAGATTTCCATTTCCAACCCGATTATGGGTCATCCAAAAACCCACGGTTTTGGGTTAATCACACAAAACCCTTCTCTTCATTGGCACTCGACACATTGTAATCATGATGACACAATGAAGATAACGGGGTCTCTTTATTTTTAGCATGGGCGAAATGATGGGGACCATAATTTTCTAAGGGGGAAGGATTGATCCGAATCTTAGGGGGGATTAAAGTCTAAGTTCAGATGTATAAGTCATAAATTCATATTTTTATGTAAAAGAGAACTTGATAGATATGTAATTGACGGAGTCAAACCTAATCAAAATTGACTTCGTCAAAAAGACACCTTATAAAAAAGGAAATAGGAAGGAGAGGTCCCAAAATTGGTCGCATCACATGTAATGGTTATTCTTAATGGAATCCTTCTTCCCCAACTCTCTTTCTTTCTCATATTTTTGTGGTGTATTCAGTTCATGGATTTTCATCAATATTCTTATGGTTAATTTCATGGAAGATTTGTATGTTTTCTCTCATCCTCTCTCAACATTAAAGCCTTCTAGATCTTATCCCTCAAGATGTGGATCAATGTACTATGTATGAACTCATGTAGTATTTTTCATACTTCTAGGGTGACTCCCTATGGGATTTATTATAACAAGGCCTTAATAATGGTTTAGGACCTATGCAATCCATGAGCTTTAAAAGCATTAGTTTGGCCATAAGTTATTATTTTTCATCCTAAACAAGAAGTTGGTCCATGAGAGTCATTTATGTTGTGATCAAACCTCGAAATTGCACATATACATATCTATCATGCCAAAAAAGTCCTTCTCCAATATGTGTGTAATGGTCTAAGGCATTGTGCCTAGCCCATGAGATTTGAAAGCATTGGTTAAGGCCAGAGTTCTTGGCTTTTAGCCTCAAAGCATGACTTGGGCCATAAAACCTACTCGTGTTGTTATAGATTATAATTAAAGTCTATATCCATATTATAGGTCAAAACTTCATCTTATGAACCCAATGTAGTGGTTTTGCACCTTATTCATGGCCTATGATCCTTGAAAGCATTGGTTTAATTCTACATGCATAGTTTTTCACCCCAAACTATGACTTGTTATGAGAATCATCTTTACTTGTTATCTAAATTTTAATTTTCACTAACACCTTTGGCATTTCCTATTGATAATTTATCTCTTGACATGAGATTTCCTTTGGTAAAACTAGGTGAGTGCAACGATTCTTAGTTTTACACAAAACAAGTTGTTTCCCTTTTGGCGTTAGTTTTAGAGTGAGATATTCCTACTTGAACTCACTCTGAGTTATTTTGTTTGAAAATTCATTTTATTATAATATGAACTAGAGTATAGCATAGCAACTATATATTGAAAACTTTAAACTTAAGATTTGAGGATTTCATGGAATTAGGAGTTAAATTTGATATATGAACTAATTTTTTATAATTTTTAAAAAACATTTATCAATTTTTATTTTTTTCATAAATAAAATCATTTACTATAATAATGATCAAATTTTTTTAAAAAAATATATAAAATATTTAAATATTTTTATAAAAATATCATCAAAATATTTTTATAAAAATACCATGCACACATGTTCTTTATGTCCATTAATTTCACCCAAAGTCATGTTTACAATTTCATAGGATACATTGCATACGTGGCAAAACGTCAACGTGCGAAAGTTAAAACAGTGGGTAACAAAACCTAGAGGCGAATTACAGCCACAGATTTTGCCCATAGAACATGACAAAGCTGACAATGAGCCCACCGATTTGACTCCTCCTCCCAAAAAAGCGAGGTGTCTAAAAATATTTTTAAGAAGCAAGGGAACTGGAGATACAAGTGGCGGATTGATGTGCATTCCAATGGTATCCCCAAAATAAAGGTCTAAAAATTTCCCAATAGTTATAAATAATTTTTTCCAAAATAGGCAAATAAGAAAAGTAGAGGACAAAACCGGTTTACCTCCTTCCTCCATATATATCCCCACCCCAGCCATCCTTTCGTATATTTTTTATTATTTTATTTATGAGAAAAAACATTCAAATTTCACCGCAAATGGTTTTATTCCATCCACAGAAAATCCATTTTGTTTTAGGTATAGCCTTGACAATATAAAGCAATTCGTTTTTAATACCTGTCATAGACGAATCGATTTGATATACTTTTTATTATTTCACATATTAATCGAAAGCTTTATTAGTCCCTTAGGTTAAGTTCTAAGTTCAAAATATATAAAAACGTTTTATGTGCACTCGTAAGATGTTTTATTTGGTTTTATTTAGAGGTAAGTGATTGTTAAATCATGTATTTTGTCAATGCAATTTTCAGTTTCAACTGAGAAATTGTGGAGTTAAGTTATAACTTCTAGTCGTTCATCATTAGCTTAACATTAATTGGTTTGTTATTAATGTCAAATTCATTAATGGAAATTCTCCATCGTCATTTAAGTTTCAGTTTTGTGTAATAGTAATGTAGCTTTTAAGTTCTTTGCATCATTTTTCTTAAGTTGGTGGTTATTTTTGTGTTTCTTTTGGTTAATGGTTTTTGACCCATTATAAGATATATAATCTTGGTTAAGGAATTAAAGTTGTAATAATTATGGAGATACTTTGAAATATTTAAATATTATATTGTGAATGATAAAATTAATAAAATGAGTAAAAGAGAGGAGAACCTCTAAGACTTGTTGATTTACTTAGTTCAGGTTTTCGGGCTAAATCTCCATGTATTATGTGTGTAGGAGATAACATGAAGTAGAAAGATCGTTGACACTTTCATTGGGTTTGAAACACATTGAGCCTCTACTTGGCCACTTCTAGGCTGCCATGCTTTCCAAATTGGGATTTCATCCTTTCCAAATCACTTATGAAATTTGTTGGAAAATCTCAATTAGATGCTTTCTCAAGAACCCTAGAATTTTACATGTCTACTTACCTCTTAGATGTGGTTTGTGCTTCCAACAAATTCACGGGGTTAGGTTGGTCTTGGTCCCTATAGGAGCCCCATGTTCATGTGTATTTCAAATATTTATGGAAGACTAGGTATAAATTTCAATTTGTACTTATCTATGATGGCTTATTGGCAACAATGTATGAACTTATATTTTGCAAAACTTTCCCAAGAATGTCTCCATAAGCTATAGAAGTGTTCAAAAACATTGTATATTGGTACATGGATGAATATTCTACCTATATCAATATTTATGACATTACTCGAGCACCTCATATGCTTCTATCCTATGTGCCAGATAGGTTTATCATTCAGGAAATTGGGTGCCAAACAAATCTACATAGTTTTAATGCTTGCCTATTCAAACACCAAAATAAGTTGTGCTAAGCTATCGATTGTATATAGGCATGTATGTGCTCACAGATTCCACCTAGTAGAGGATGGAAGGATGCAACATTGAGGAATTTATCATTTCAAGTTGGAGAGAATTCAAAAGCACAACCCCCTACGGATTATTGTGAAATAGAGATCTAAGTTGAAGATCTCTTTCCACTACCATTGCGAAGAGAATGGAGCTGAAAAACCTCATAGGAGACCATTGACTTATGAAGGGGTTTTGAATAATTTTCAAGTCATTACTTACGAGAAAGAGAGAAGAAATAAGGAATAAGGTGAAAGGGATGTGTTGAGACCTCAACACACCCTAAAAGTTTTCTGAATTTTTTGGGTACCATTTTCTTTTTATTCTTTTTAATTTTCAACTTTTCTTTTTGAAAATTTTCTCTTTTCAACTCAGATGAAATTTTACTCTGAATAAGTTATTTTCCTTTTGCTTTTTGATTTTCTAAAAAACTTCAAAAAACTTCTAATTCAAAATATTCAAAAAATATAACCTTGAAATCACGCATTGGAGTAAAGTTCTCACGCTTTTGATGTTAAAACTTCACTTTCCCTACTGAAAGTTACAATTATTCCTTGTTGGCTTTTAGCCATCGAAGGAGTGTGCCCACTTTGATTTATTTGAAAGTGGAAATCATCCTTAGAAAATGTTGTTGGAGTTAAACTTTGGGTTTTGATTGGAGTCTAAAGAATAATTCTAACTCGATCAAAAGTGAAATTTTAACTCCATTGAAAGTTTTTTCGAAAGTGGAAATTGTTCACCAAAAATGTTTTGCAAAGTTAAACTTTGAATTTAATTGGAGTGGAAAGTAAAATTCAAAGTCCATTGAATTCTGTCAAAAGTCAAATTCTACCATTGAAAGTGAGTGCACTTTGTTGAAATAAAAAATTGGAAAATACCCTTCGATGATCGAAGAGGAAACTTATTTTCATCAAAACCAAAAGTGGAAAAGTCACTACAAAAAAGTGAAATTCTAACTACGATCAAAGTCAAGAGTGCACTCCTATGAAAGTAAAAAGGTGGAAAATATGCTCCAATGATCGGAGACGAAAATTACTATGATCAAAACTAAAAGTGGGAAAGTCACACCGAAAAAGTGTTTAAATCCCACCGATGATTTGCTCGACTTTTTGAAATTTTTTCAAAGTTAAAAGTTCAATTTTGAGGCCTCTCAATGTGAAATTCTCACTCGATAATTGTTGAATGATGTCACTTTTCAATTGGCATTTTTTTAACATGAATGTGATTTTACTGCTCCAAATTTTATGCAAACTTTTGGACAAAAATCATCATCATCAAAATTTTAATTCAACTCTACTTAAACAACATGATATGTAATGTTTGTCTTCATAGGCGATATAATTTGATAAGTGTTATAATAACTATGTTTTACTTTCTTACTTAAACAACATGATATGTAATGTTTGTCTTCATAGGCGATACAATTTGATAAGTGTTATAATAACTGTGTTTTAATTTCTTTTAGTAGAGTAAATTACATAGTCTGGTGGATTCAATGTTTTCATTTTAGAGTAAGCTCAATACTTTCAGTAATCTTGTGATATTTGTTAAACAATTATACAAGGAATCAAAACTTAATCTCATTCATTTTCACTACTAAATTATTCTTTTAGAAAAAGGTTGATGTATTGAAGAACAAAACTTTTGAAGGTATATTCATTCCTTGTAAAAATAAAAATAGATAAGAATTATTTCAATCAATATAAGTATGTTTGGATTTATTATTATCAAATATTATTACAATTCCGATGAAATGATGGTAAAAATTGAAGTCATGAATGTAGGCACTAACGAGATCTAAGAACATTATTTATGCAAGCAAGGAAATCCAGTGATGAGATGATGGTAAAAATTGATGTCATGAATGTAGGCAATAACGATATCTAAGAACATTATTTATGCAAGCAAGGAAATCCACTATGGAGATAGTAAGACCTAAAATTCAAGAAAACATTGAACACAAAACTATCAAAGTAATGCAATATCACAATCAAGGACAAAGTGTTGTGGGACCCTTTGGAATTAAAAGAATGTAGTTGCACAAGGAGAACCCCAAACCATATGTAACTGAAGAAACATTCAAAGAAAAAGGGAAATTTCTTTTTATTAAAAACCTAAATCACCACATGGCATGAGAAATAGGAAAATTGAGTTTTTTTTTTTTTTTTCGAGGAAATGTACACATGAAAAACCCTCTGAATACTTCCCTATTATCCATGGGTAGTAAGTGGGGGTAAACCGTCGACCCTGATTACATAGCCTCACCCAGGGGGAATCAAGAGATTCGAACCCATGAACAACAAGAATCATGATAAACTCACATCTGGCTCTAGAACAATTGAGCTAACCCTCGGGGCTTGAACAAGAAAATGAAGTTATATTTACTACTTTTCAAATTTGTATTTAAAGGATGAGAAAGACAATGAAAAGGCCCATTCCCTAATTTTTACCCCAAACAAAGATTGGTACACAGGAACCATCCTTATTGTGTTCAAACCTTAAAATTAAGGTAACCATATATACCTTGTACTAAGGATAAAGGTTTCTTCTACATGGATTATGTAGTAGTTAGGGCCTTGAATATGGTCCATGAGCCCTAAAAACATTGGTTAGGGACTTAGTCTCTAACTTTCGACCACAAAACTTTGATTTGGACACAAGACCCATTGAATCTTAGAATTTTAAATCATACACATATAATCTTGTAGACCTTGAATAGTCCTTTCACAAGGCCTATATAGTGGTCTAGGGCCATGTGCATGTACAATGGTCCCTAAGAGCATTTGTTTGGGTTTTAGTTACTAGTTATTTGAGCCTAAAGCATGTCTTGGTACATGAACCCATCATTTCCATACTGAAACCTTAAATTTGGACCCATATCCCTTTTATAGAACAAAGATTCCTCATATGAGAATCAGTTGGTAAAACATATTCAAAATACATGTATTTTTGTATTTATTAAAATTTATCCATTTCTTGAATTTACCATATGATTATTTTTGTGTATAGTCTCTTATTTGTAAACCCCTTTCGATTTTTTTTTGTTTGCTATTTTTTATGTGACTTGTGAGACTAGCTTGTGGTGTAAGAAACCAACACCGAGGGATCTCTAAGCCATCAAAATCACACAGAGATTACACCTAACATGGGCCACACCAACCCTCAACACGGATGGATTTTAGGTGTCTCCTCCTAGCTAGCCAAGTTTCGAACCTTGGTTACCTTATAGAACGAGGCCAATCAAAACCAATCACACAAGTAGGATTTGACACCCCTTTTCTAATTATTAATAGCCCCTTATGACATTTTACATTTGTTTTTATAAAACATATATCATTTTTAAAAATTTGTGTTCACATATAATTTTAAAATCCTCTCCCTTCAGTGTATTTACCACTATAAAAAATACATATTAAGAAAATTAAATGCACCATTATGAACTCATATAGTATTTTTCAAAATTCTAGGGTGGCCCCATATGAGATCCATTCTAAAAAGGCCTTTGTCATGGTATAGGACCTTATGCAAGCCATGCACTTTAAAAACATTAGTTTGTCCCTAAGTTATTACTTTTCAACTTGAACCATGGTTTGGTCCATGTTGTGATCAAACCTCAAAAATACACATATACCTATCTAACATGCCAAAATTTCCTTCTCCAATACCTGTGTACTGGTCTAGGGCATTGTGCATAGTCCATGATATTTGAAAGCATTCGTCAAGGTCCAAATTATTCGTTTTTAGCTTAAAAACATGGCTTGTGCCATAAAACCCATCCATATTGGTATATAGCCTATAATTCAAGCCTATATCCATCTTGTAGGCGAACAATTCATTCTATAAGTCCAATGTAGTGGTTTTAGGTCTTATTCATGGTCTATGATCCATAAAAGCATTGGTTTAGGCCTACATGCATAGTTTTTCAACCCAAACCATGAATTCGGCCATGAGAATCACATTTACTTGTTTTCTAAACTTTTAACTACATATTTGAAAATTTTGGATTAAACAATCTTCACTAACACCTTTGGGATCCCATTGTTAGTAATATCTCTCTTTTACATGACCTTTCCTTTGATAAGACTAGGTGACTGCAAAACCTCTTAGTTTTACATAAAATAGGATGTTTCCCTTTTGGCCTTAATCTTAAAATGAGATATTCCTACTTGGGCTAACTTTGATTTCTCCTTCACTCTAATATTTTGTTTGAAAAATCATTTTATTATAATATGAATTAGAAATGTTAGAATGTAGCATAAGAACCATATAGTGAAAAATTTAAACTTAAATATTGAGGATTTGATGAAAAATTTTAACGACTAAATTTGACTTATGGACTAATTTTCCATGTTTTTTTTCTAAGAGTTACCAATTTTCATTAAAAATAAATAATTCGCTCAATTTTTTTAAGGGATGTTGTCCCTTCACAACCTTCATAGCAACCAATACTTAAAAGGTAGCAATAAATACCATAAGAAATTTGATCTCTTATTGATATCGAGGATTTAAATTGACAAAGGAGGAAAATGGTTCATCAGATAACAGGCAAGAAATTAGGGATTTAAGGGAAAACTCCCACCAATCAAGGGATTGATTGGATGGGATATATAGGAATCATTTCAAGTACAAAGAGATGACAGTTGATAGAGTGGATAGTTAGTTTTGTGGTTAAATGTTCCTTTTTTTCTCAAGCTAATTGAATTTGTAACCAAGAGGTTGATTTCTACCCTCATGTTACATGACAATTTTTTAATAAAGGAAATAGGATTTGTTCAAGTTATGAGGTTTTGAGTGTCTCCAAGGGTTCTAGGAACTTCCTTGACTATGTCCCACTCAAGGAAAGACCCCAAGAACCCTATCATCATTTTATTTGTTGTATTTTATTTCTATTTTGCAAGTAAATCTACTTTTATAGAAAAGAGCCTACTAGTTTATATTTACTTTACTTTCCAACAATGCTTTTATTTCCTGTATTTATTTGGATAACAATTTCAATTCATGTCTTTCTTTCATTGCATTTAAATTACAATTTTCGGTACGTTGATGTGGATCCTATGGATCAAGCGTATGATAACTAGTGTTGTAAGGATTGATTAATCTAGTAGCAACACATAGTCATTGGTTCAAGAAACTTTCTCATTTAGTTGATTTCTCATCCAAGAGGAAGTGACCTTATACCTTCATATGTTCTTATTAACATTGTTAAAAGATATAGGAGTGAAACTCATAGTCCCAAGTGCATGATAAGTAAATTAGAATGAGCTATCAAAGTCGAGTGTTTTCTTTATCACATTTTTCATTAGAATTAGTAGTTCAATCCCTAGATGGGGTGGCATCTCGATCACTTGAAAACATGGTAGATGGGACATTGGCTCACCATACCATGCCACAAGTGGAAGCCACATGTACTCATGACATGCGAGGAAATGGTTCTCACTGGGAGTTCAACATCAATTTTGTTAATGCTGAAGATGCAGAGCGAAGCACATATGAGGGCTCACACATATATGGTACTTCAACCGCAGGAAAGACTGTTAATGAAGTTAATGACAGAGTTTGAGAGGAAAATAGTGTTCTAGGTGGATAGTGGTGGCCACCCACCTTTTCCAACTCGCTCAAAACAATTTTCTAGCAATTTTGGCAATTTACTATTTTTAGCAGCTTTTAACTTCTGGGGCCATTTTGAGGGCCTAAATGAAGGTTTTTCGGGATCGGTATTCTCAATGATAGTAGAAGGATTTTATTGATCCCCCAAAATGAATCTCCTCAACGATACCTTTCCAACGAGCTATCGTGTTCCCCAAATGAAGATCGTATGCCAAAGTTACGCTCCCGAGAAGTTGATACACCAAACTACCCAAAACGAGGTCCACAAAACTGTTGGATTTTCATCTTCCGGGGTTAGGGTTTTGTATTTTATTTATGATAAAAATGCCTTTGGAGCCTCAGGGTAAAATCATCTTCTCACGTATGCGAGTATCCGTCACATCTCTTCTCAGAGATAAGCGACCACCATTCTAGTGAGTCTTTCACTTTGTATTTTTACAGTCTTTGTACATTTTCGCTCATTAATAGAAAATTGTGTATTATTGTAACTATGTGTTTATGGTTTCATCTCTGATACATTTCTTTTATATTATTGGATATCCAAGATATCTCTGTACATTGATTTTTTATATCTCCACTCTCATTTCATGCTGAAAATAATCTGGATCAGTGGTATTAGAGTGGGCTGCTCTTGATCATTTTTTTCAATGCATGTCCCTGACGAGGTCCGAGTATATAAATTTGGGTCTCGAGCTTGTCTCTCTTGAATAAAATCGCTCTCGCATGCCCAAGAAACCCTCTATGGAGGAATAAAAGAAAAACAACGAAGCAAATGATTCTATCAATCTGTTGCTTGAGAAAGCTCTCATGCGACAGAGAGACGAAATGATGGAGAATTTTTCCTACATCCTTCAATGCCTGCCAATAGCAACAAGGGAATCTTCATCAAACAAACACTTTGGAAAAACCTCTCCTTTCAAGGTATAGGTTAATTTTTATATTCCCGTATTTGAAGGTTAGATAGATGTGGATGCCCTAGACAAATGGTTAAATCTGCTAGAAGGTTATTTCTGTGTTCACCATTTTTCCGATAGGGAAAATATCACCTTCGCACTCCTTAAAGCTCTCCCCCATGTCAAACATTGGTGGGAAAATTATTGGGAGAAAAGTTCTACAGAAGAGTTTGGAATATATGGGGTCGATCCCACTTGAGATTTGTTTGTGGATGCGGTAAAGGAACAATATTACCCTGTTGGAAACTATGAGGACTAGTATATGAGATGGACCACACTATGGAAAGAGAGGGACCAAGTAGTTTCGGAGTTCACCAATACCTTCCATACCTTGTGCACCAAGCTGGGTATCAAAGACTCCGAACAACATTTGGTTCTGAAATATCGTGGGGATATAAATAGATACATCCAAACTGAAATGGATTTTCTGGACATCTCATCACTCGGTGCTACTTATCGATATGATGTTAAAATAGAGAAGAAATTTAATCACCAGAACAAACAGGAGTTCAGGTTTGCAAATCCGCAACAGCCAAAGTATGATAAAGATGAACCTAACAAACAGTCTCCTGAAAAGCAGTCCAAGCCACAGGAAAAGAAGGGTCACAGGAAGACGAAGAAGGACACAGGAAAATGGTATGATTTCCACAAAAGCCCCTAGAACAACACTGATGAATGTCGCTCAAAATAGTCATTGGTGGCTGAAATCAAAGACAAGGAGCCAAACCCTAATTCAAAATCCGATTCAGAAAATACTGACGTAAGACATATAATCGACGTAGACCCCACAACTATTTTCGTGACCGCAACAATTCAACCAGAAGAACCAACATATCATGAAGATGGGGAGCACATTTTTCATTCACAGATGTGGGTGAAGGGGACCCCACTGCATTTTATTGTTGACAACGGAAGCTAGAAGAACCTCATCTCAGTAGAGGTTATCAAACAATTGGGATTGTTGAAAACACCACACCCACAACCATACAACATCTGGTGGCTTCTCCAGGGACAAGATCTTCGTGTCATCCAACAGTGTCGATTGTCATACGATATCCATCCCTTCAAGGATGAGGTATTATGTAATGTCTCCCCACTGGATATCTGTGATGTTCTCTTGGGCCAACCATATATGTCGAAGCACCATGCTATCTATGAGTCTCGACCCTGTAGTGTCATTGTTACTATGGGGTGTTATCTATACACGATACCAGATGTGGTTCCAACTACTGTCCCACCTAAACAGTGTCGCAAGGTAGTATCTCATACTAAAAAATTCAGCTTCTTCACAATCTGTTCAAAAGGTGAACATAAGGATACTGAAACCAATGCAACCTTGGCCCAAGCACCTTCTATCCAACAAAAGCAGGTCGACAAGACTGCAACAAAGCGTAAAGATTCCTTTTGAACACAGACATATCATGTAGCCAGACTGGTTAAAAATGTACAACCCTTCCAACCACAGGTTTGTGAAAACCTTCAAAAAGCTAAGCAACACAATGTCTCCAACAAGGCAAGCAACTCATCAAGATGCAAATTCAGCAAACTATTTTCCCTCTCCCCTGGGAACTCAATGTAGTGGAGACCATTACTTCCTATGAAGGGAGGATTGATCAAGGTGGATATCGGTGGCCACCCACCTTTTCCAACTCGCTCAAAACAATTTTATGTCAATTTTGGAAATTTACTATTTTTAGCATTTTTTGTCACATCTCTTCTCAGAGATAAGCTGGCACCATTCTAGCAAGTCTTTCACTTTGTATTTTTATAGTCTTTGTACATTTTCGCTCATTAATAGAAAATTGTGTATTACTGTATCTCTGTGTTTATGGTCGCATCTCTGATACATTTTTGTTATATTATTGGATATCCAAGATATCTCTATACATTGCTTTATTATATCTCCACTCTCATTTCGTGCCAAAAATAATCCAGATCAAATAGGGTTGATCGCTCATACGAGGACGAGGCTTCCTCCATAGTCCAACATTGTGATGATCATCATGACCAGGCTAGGCTAGGAAGAGAGGGCACACTCACATAGAGAAGCAATGTGGGTTCTTAAGAGGCCTTTACGATTGAGAGGAGGTATGAAGGTTATTTTGTTTTCATTCTTTCTAATTCCTATGAATCCTTTTTTTTCTAGTTTTAATCTCAGTTGTCTTCTGTTTCTCATCCTCCTCCTCATGGAACCGCGTGGACGTAACCCTCACGCCACCCCTGTTCCATCACGAGCAGCCTGAGAAACTATAGATGATGTTGATTTCCATCATGATTTTGTGCCTGGGGAGGACCAATAAACAATGCTAGCATTGGAGGTAGAAGTTAGGCTTGTTCGCAAATTCAAGGATGATGAATAAATTGAGCAACAAGTTGGTGGCTTAATTCCTGATCTAGGTTACACCGAAACAAGGAATTCAAAGTTTTTCAAGACCCTAGAGCTCTATTGGAACACCAAGACAATTGTGTCTCTAGGGATGTTTCCTAAGGAAGATGAGTTCAAGCAGCTCAGGCATTGAATGGAGACTTTGGAAGAACAAAAGGCTTATTTTCTCTCAATGGTCACATGGATTTCCCAGCGTCATGGTGGCGACTTCCATCCTCCCACTGAAAATCGATATGGATCCCCATCTACTATTGTTTGACTAGAATAAGCATGCCCCTCCTCTCCATAGGTTCACCATGCCAAGATTTAATTTGCTTTTCAAGTTTTTAGTCCTCTTTTATCAGGTCTTTTTGTTATGAATTGTTCTAGTAAATCTACATGGCACTATGGGTTTTATATACAACAAATTGTTAGACTTATTATGTTTTTTAAATCCCGGTATCCCATATGGGGCAAAAAAGACTCTTCAGCCTCATTTTGATTACATGAGACTGTCATGGTCTCTCTAAAAACTGACTCTAATCAAGCATAGTTGTACATTATGTTTATATTAATATAGTCTTTCCTTAAAAAAAAAATAATTAGTAGTTCCAATTTAACCTTTGTGATTTGCATACATAGTGCATAACACTTCATAAGTTTGCACGATCCTTGGTTTGATCATTAAAGTTAAGTTGAGGGATTCAATATATATTCTTGTAATTCATTGGTCCACCATTTAGCTCCTTTTGTTTGAAGGAAATATATGTAATTTGAGGTTTTGATTCCCAAGGGATATTCAAAACCCACATCATAGCCATCCATTATATCATTAGTTTTCTTATATATGAAGAACATACTAAGGGACCAAGGAACAATGAAGAAATAAGTATCAAACAAAAGGAAGAGAATAAAACACTCACTCTTAACTCTAGCTCTGGTGGAAAGATAGAGGAGCCCACCCTTCTTGATGATGTCTATACCTTGGTTATCTCCAATAGATAATCAAAGAAGAAAATACTCTAGGGAAGAGAAAATAATGAAGCCATCAGTGATATAATCCTTGAAGGAAGACAAAGATGCAAGTTTAGAGTTAGTGGAAGATGATGATCCACTACACATTGTATTATGAATTCCTTGTTATATGTCACAAAGGATACTTATTCTTCACTTGGAGGAAGGGGAAAGAAGAAGTTGAATGAAGATGATTGCAATGGCTCCTTGTTATGTCACGAAGGGTAATTATTCTTCACTTGGAGGAGGGTGTAAGAAGAAGATGAATGAATATGGTGGCAATAGCTACGATGGTAATAACCTTAATATATATAAGAAGGAGAAGGAGATGTATAATGTTTTTTCCATGGTCTTAATGAGAAATAGGTTTTTAAATGATGATAAAGGAGAACAACCTCGAGAACATATTTAAATATAAATGATATTGAAGTTCATGATGACATTGATTCTTTCCTCAACATTCTCATATCTTGAGAGTAATAAACCAATTGAAAAGAAGTCATGTAGTAGGATCTTCGTACCTTTGAGGATATATTTTTCAGTCTACACCATGCAAGCTATGACAAGCAAATTAGGAAGCTTTAATAGGATAATATTAAAGGGAAAAAACTCTTAGAACATCACACTTTTGCTTTTGATGCTTAGAGTTTAGGACCCACCCAGAGCCATAAATACTCATGATGCCATTGGGAAATTACTAAATCATTTTTTAAGTGAGAAATATACCGGATTGAAAATAAGGACTGTTGAGTTGGAAGTTGCATCAAATCTTGAATTGTTATTTGCACAACTTCTTATGCTAAAGCACTTGACGATATTTTGGAGGAAACTCCCGAGAGATCTATGAAACATAAAGGATCCCAAGAGTTTCCATATAGAGTCTAAAAAACTATGGTAATCAATGTTGAGGATAGGATGGTATTTCTCTTTAGGTTATGGGAGATTACCACCAGATTTGGTGTTCTTACTAGAAGGATTATTTTATTGAAATAAT
>WSFP011427838.1:0-22049 GCA_009831015.1 Picea engelmannii | reverse complement strand
TCTCACTGGTCATTTGGTTGAGATGGTTCCTTTTACAGAATGGTTTATGGATCACTTGATTAATTTTATGAACAATAATCACTCTTTTTCCTTACCATTATTTCTCTTTCCGCTAATTACAACCCCTTCACCTTCCCACATTCATTTTTCACTCCCTCATCTTATCATGTTTTGCTCAATACAAACCCCTCGCATATCTTAGAACCCTTTGTTCATCCCCTGCTCATTGACAAATGGTTAAACAATTTGTATGGATTGGATTGCATGAGTCTGATATATTGATGAGCCAAAATCTATTTCATATCTTTAAAAGAGATATCATGTATGGTTATTTAAAAGATTATTTGCTAATCAATCCCGCATATAGGGATGAGATACTCAAATAAAAGGCTGAAAAGTGAGGCCTACTACGCCTCTATCAAAGAGAAGGTCGCTACTACCCTTTCTGCATCTTCAGATAATTATGGCAAATATGTGTCCCCCCATTTTCATTGCAAGGATGATTTCCCTCATATGATTAGCAATATGAGGCTTGAATATTCCACATAGCCTAAGCCAAGTTCAAAAGGACTAAAAGATGATACCATCAGCAAGGGAAATATTTCCTCATAAACCAAGAAATATGGATTTTAAGTTTTTTTTATTATTGTTGATGACAGTTGACTTCATATTTTCGTATGGAATGATTTTTGGATATGTTGGTAATATATTTTGGAAATAATTGCAAAAGATAAATTGCCAAATGTTAATATGATGATGGGAGTCACAAGGAGGTGTGTTTTTGCTTAATTGACTAGTATGTTATGATTGTTAAGAACAAATGGGAGTCACAAGGGATCCCACCTACTAGTTATTATTTAATTATAACCCTTAATATGCTTATTAATTTTCCCCCTAACTAAATGTTAGTTGAGTCTTTTAATTAACTTAACTAATGAGTTGGTTCAACTACTTCAACCAATTCTAATATTCTAAAAGGAAAAAGGAAAGGGAGGAACAAAGGGGGATAGAAGTAGAGGCATACTAAGGTTTTCTCTTTGATTTTATGCTAAGATAGTTCAGTTTTCATTCATTCATTTATTCATCACAAGCCTAATTATCTTTTATGATAGCAGGGTCTTATTGTAGATAACAATATTCAGGGCTAAATCACATCATTCAAACACTTGTTTTTCAGAGGTGTTGATCTATCTTTGATACTCTGTGTAGACTTGTCTGTTTGTGAATTAATTTTCATGTCTAAAAAAGGATATTGTGCAGAGTCGAGTGGGAAGCAATCTGTGGCAAGCTAATCTATCTTTTAGAGTTCAGTTTTGGTTTTTTGTTAGAGGTCCTTTTGTATGTTCCATCGGGGATGTCTAAGTTTGACTTTGGTCCAAAATTTTTGCATGAGATTTTGTAAATAAAATGACTCTTTGGTGAATTTCAATGAAATAAAGGATTTCTTTATGTCTCATCTGTCTTGATTATAATCTTGGTGAATTTACTTCTATCTTTACATTCATTTCAGCAACTGATATGTTCAGAACATTACATAAAAAGCAAATTTCCAGCAAGTTTTTTTTGATAAAAGACTAGCCTAAGCACTCGTAATTAATACTTGTGAGTTAGGATGTTATTTTTGTTGGCTATAATCATAGGGTTATATTCCCGTCTACTTTTATTTAGCCAAGAAGAGTCTATAAATGCTTGAGTAAGATTATTTCATATCTTTTCCTCAACATTTATTTGGCGACCATACTAGGAAGATCTTTGATATCTCTCTGGTTAATTTTATACTCAATTTTCATCGATACATCTTTCTTTTCTGATATTGGTTCTTTGACTGTTTATACTTAATGGTTGTTCTTGTTGCAAGGCAGCCCAATATTGAACCCGACCTTCAAGACCAGACCATCATTTCTTTGAATCTATTTAACACCATCTTAGACACTTCCAACACCGGTGTTGAGATTAACCATTCTTAGGTAGCAATTGAATGAGATATTAGTGCTCAAGAACAATTGGAAGCTAGATGTAGACAGCCCAGAAATCAGCAGTAACCTTTTTGTTTCTTCAATTTTGGCCTTTCTTTCATGTCCTTAGATTCCCATGCTTCTAGAAGAAGAAGAGGCTTGTCACCTTAAATCAATCCTATTGCTTAAATAGGAAGAAGAAACGTTGTTTTATCTTCCCAACAAAGTACTCTAAGGATAACTTTATTTGATTCATCTAGTCCATCTTTCTTCCCCTCATCTATCATCCATGGGATGGCATCTAGTGATGGCTCTGGTGGCACTGGAAGTGCTCCATCTTCTCAATCTTCATCGTCATCAGTGATTGGTAGCTTGTATAGCCACCATATCCTTGTACAAGCTAACATGAACCCCACCAAAGTCATTAAAAAATATGGGCTTTTTCAATTCGAAGAAGACGCCACAACTACCCCATGGCATGTGTCCTCTCCTCTTAACCTAGCACCTACTACTTGTCCACTTCTGAAGTTTAAATAGTACCTACCTAAGTTTTCAGGAAATAAGACTGTCAGTACAAACGAACACCTGGTGGAATTTTCTAATGTTTTTCATAGCATAAGGGCCAACGACAATGACACTTGCATGTGCTTGTTCATCAATTCCTTTGAAGGAAAGGTTGCAATTGATTTATTTGACCTTCCTCCTAAGATTTTGTCTACTTGGGAGGAATTAATCTATTGGTTCCAATCTACTTATGGGAAATCCAAAATCCTTGCCGAGAAGTTAAGGGAATACAATAACGTCACCTATAAGGATGGTGAGACCATCAAGTCTTTCAACTTCTGTTTCACCAAGTTATATAATCAAATCCCCGAGCTTATCCACCCTCAGAAACAAGTTTCTTTCATGCATTACTACAATTCATTTCCTTCTCCCTACCATCATAAACTTGAGGAAAAGGCCATTGATAATCTCGGTTCTGCTCTACATACCTGTTCAGATTATGAAGAACAACTTGAAAGAATTGGTCTTCCCCGTGGAGAATTGATTAGACAGACAAGCATGTCTTCTCTCTTACATCTAGCACAAAATTTGAACAACCATATGATAGCATTTGAGCAGAGGGGCACCATATCCCCTCTCACCCCTGGAGATTCATCCTCTTATGCACCCCCCTTTATAAATCCGGTTGAGAATAATGTTCATCCTAAGGCTATCCTGCCTCGAAGTTGGTGTGACTTTTGCGAAGAACACCATGAGGAAACCACATGTGAGGTAAAGAAGACTTCCAGAGATAAGATCTTTGGTAAAAGACCAGAAGCTACTATCATTTTCCTAGATTTTGTAGAGCCAGAGGATGTCATGGTCATCAACAATAGGAACAAGGCCTATACTCCTAAGGGAAAAATTGATCCTACCTGCGATTCTTCTACCCAAGCTCATCCTCAACCACTGCTACTCTCTAGGTTCCTAAGGTTCCTAAGACTCAAGGGATCACTCCTCCTCTCCCCTCTTCCAAATAAAATATCTTGAATCAGTTGGCCAACATTAAAGCATATGAAACCCTTCTAGACATGGTTGTCGTCCCTGAACAACAGATGCATCTGAAACAATTCATGGAAGGAAAAGATTTTGTTGTAGCCAATCTTTCTGAAGAGGTAAATGAAGAGGGTTCTTCCATAAATAAATCAGGTGTACATAACTTTAGATACCCTGTAAAAAATCCCCCTTTTTATATTTCTGTAAATATTGTGGATAATATTGCCCATTGTTGCCTCATTAGTAATGGTTCAGGCCCAAGTGTGATGTCGAAGATTATTATGGAGGAGCTAGGATTGTCTTGTACAAATGAAAATTCCAAAATCATTCTCTCCTATAATAGTCTACAACAAACAACCATAGGTTATATTAAGGATCTTACCTTGGTTTTGTGCGCTCATCTTGAGATAAGAACAATCCTCGGCATTCAGGTAATTGATATTCCTATAAGAAATTACTCAATTATCTTGGGAAGATATTGGCAAGCCTTAATAGGTGAATACCTCTCACTCGACGGGACACATTTATTTGTTCCTCATAATAGTAAGAACATTATATTCTTTAGAGAGGGAATAATTTCACCCTACATAAAGAGTCTTCTGCAATCTAGTGTAAACTATATCGAAGAGGACCTATGAGTGTATTCCATCTTTGTTGAAGAGGATAATATTCATTTGGAACAAATCAATTTAGAAGATGATATGTGGAACATGCACTTTGATGGTTCACGTTCTAGTGAAGGTAATGGGGCTGGCATTATCTTGGTTTCCCCTCAAGAAGAATTCATAATCTTTCTTACAGGTTAGTTTTTTCTTGTACAAACAATGCCACGAATTAGAATCTTTATTATTATGCATTGTGAATGCCCTTAATATTTGTTGTGGTCACCTTTCATTTTTTGGAGATTTTGAGCTTGTTGTGAACCTGATACGTAAGATATGCTCTCCTAGAAACAAGTAGATGGGATGATACACCCAAGCTGTTTGGGCACTTACCTTGAACCTTTTATCCTTCAACATCACTCATATTAGAAAGGGGTTGAATTCAATGGTTGGTCGGTTAGCTATCTTTGCAACTTCTCTTAATCAACAACTTTTTCCTCACGGGCATGACTGTTCTTTTCAGTCTCTATATTGTTCATATATCCCTGGAAATGTAGGATCTTGGAAGGCCCTCCCTAATGATGAGAGCATTGGTTCTTCCATCCAAGATGAACCTTTTAATCATGAGGAAATTATATTCATAGAAAACAATAAGATTCATGAGAGCTTGACTCCTCTTGAGAGTTCGTTTTCATCGAGTGATGTAGACAATAAAGAAAAACAAAAATAATAGGATTTATGAAAGAAGGTGGTTGAAACCATCTCCATGAACATTAGGACACCTAGATCTTCAACAAACGTTAAAATAAATGTCCAGTCTTCTGATAAAGAAGAGATGAGGTCTATCGAGCTACTTGGTGGATTTCAAAATGTTTTTGCTTGGTTTAATGAGGACATTCGTGGTTTTGATCCAGGTCGTATTCAGTGTACTATGAAACCAGCTAGGAAAAAACAAGGACTTGTTAACTCCACACTAAAAGAAACCTTTCAAAGGGAGTTGAGAAATTTCTTAAGGGCTGGGATGATTTTTTCAGTCCACCCTGAATGGGTTTCCAATTAGGAACCTGCCTCGAGGACCACTGATAATATTAGAACCTGTATTAATCTTCGAACTCTCAGGCAAGTGATTATGATAAATCCTTTCACCCTGACACAGCCCTCCTAACCCGCAGGTCAGAGGTCCACGCACACAGGATCTTACCTCTTCTATTGGCCTGAAGAGCTCTCAACAACTGGCTCTTCTATTCCCCTTTCGGGATTCACCCACAAATAAATTCGAGAAATTTCCCCCTTTATACTTCGAGAGATCAAAATTTGTGATTTTACGAATCTGGTGGTCAAGCACCTTGTTTCATAGACCCTCGAAACCCAAATTTCCAAAACTCTAATGTGCTTGCAAGGTTGAATTTTCAACAACTCTTCATTCCATCGGGATTTTGGACTTTGTGATATCGCGAATCCTGATGCGAATATTTCAGGACTTCACCCCATGAAACCACGAAATGGTCAATGAAATTAACTTCTGTGTCGATAGTGCACCACCTATCCGCCCTACCAATTCCTATGGCCCACAAGCTCCTTTCGACCCTTCGGGACTTCGCACTTCGTGATTTTGCGAGTCCTGATGCAAATATTTTGGGACTTCAATTCATGAAACTCCAAAATAGAAATCCACAGGTAAATCCAATGGCTCATGTTGGCTTGAAATATATGGTTCTACTTATCCTGATCTTGAACCACTCGAAAACACTCACCGTAACTCCCCTACTTCTTCTGCGGGATCTGACGGCTGGTTGGACTTTGCAAATTCTCTTCAGAGAATTTTGATCATCCGTCTCTTCCCTTGAGAACTTCTGCACAACTAAAAAAAGTATCTCTCTCTGTGGAACTTGTCCTACTATGGCACAACGTCGCTACGCCTTCCTTCAATTTTTCAAGGTACTTGACCTCTTGCCTCCCTTCGACCCCTTCGAAGGTTCAAATCCTTCTGAGCCTTTCCTCGAATTCAAGCCTTTCAGAAAAAATCTTGCTCACACTCCTTGAGGAAAAACTTCAAACACTTTCAAGTGTTGAACTCCCTTCAATTCTGTGCACACCTACAACAACAGTCTCTCAATAAGTCATTTAGGTTACAAAACCTGAAACTCTACTCAGCCTATGCACACCTTGCACAGCTCCTGTACTTAACTTACACTTCTGTGTGAATGGGAACAAAAGCTACTCTATCTGAGCTTTCAGAGACAAACCTCTGAACCCTTTGTCAATGCACTCCTTGTAGACAATTCAACTGCACTCCTTGCAGGAACTCTTGCTCGGATAGAGAAACAATTGAAACTCATTCCTTTACCCTTTCCTCTCAGATTTCAAAAATTTAATAAGAAATCATTCATACATAGCATAAAAGCAATTGCATGACAGAAAGAGTAAAACATTCATGAGCATAACATTCAAAAATGCATACACATAGAATATTTGAACACCATGAATCTGAATCAAAGCCTTCTTGTATTAATCCAGAACTTCTGTACATGGAATTCGGCTACAAATCTCTCTACTTCTTCTCTTTTATGCTATATGCTCTCAATTGGAATAATATCTCCCTATCTATGTTACAATACACAATGAGGGTGTCTATATTTCGTTTCCCTCTTTCATTCTAAACTGTCTAATCTACGCATTAAATTCTATCTACTTGCATTAACTATTATAAATGCCTTCTACCTACTAATGACGAGAGTAGATCGCTCAAGGTCCATTTACATTTTACAAGTGTGCCTCCACTTGATGACTTCATTAATGTTTCAAGACATTTTCAAAATTTGTGTTGGGTGCTTTTCCAGCTGTCTTTTATCTCCACGCTGGCTCGCTTGAGATGCTCCTGCATCATACTCCATCGCTTGAAAATTTTCATGGGCTCCTGTCCATGAGCTCGCATACTGTCTGTCCATGCCTCTAGATCTCTACTTCATTCTCCCAGTTGGCATATTCAACTGGATGGCCCTTCCATTTGACCAAATACGCAAAGTATTTCTTTCTCCTGGTCTTCTTGCTGACTCTTTTGTCCAGTATGCACTTCATCTGCGGATTTTCTGCAACTCGCATCTGTTTTTTCCACTAGACCTCTGGTTGTTCATTTCCCATTCTTGCTTTCTCAGCTTTATATGGGTACAAATCTGAGATATTGAATATTGGATAAATTTTGATCCCATCGGGTAATTCAATCTCATAAGCATTCGCCCCAAATTTCTTTAAGACCTTACATGGTCCAATTTCCTTCATTTTCAGTTTATTATATGTTCCTCTCGGGAACCTTTCCTTTCTCAAATGTGCCAGAATCAAGTCACCAACCTCAAATTAAATTTTTCTCGTGTGTTTATCTTCTCTGCGCTTATACTCTTGACTCAAACTCTGCAATCACTCCTTCACCTAGCTGTGAAGTTCCCTCATCGCCTCTGTGAAATCTTCTGCACTAGCGCTCCTAATCGCAGTATGTTCCAAATCCCTCAGCTCATAAATTCCTCTCGACTGCATGCCATAGAAAATCTGAAATGGACTCTGCCCCGTGCTTCTATTAATTGAGTCGTTATAAGAAAATTTCACCTGTGGTAATATTGTCCCACTGGCTGTGGTGTTTTGTCACCAAGCTTCTTAGCAAGTCTCCCAGAATTTTGTTCATCACTTATGTTTGTCCATCCATATGAGGATGATAAGTTGAGCTGAATGAAAAGTTAGTTCCCATCTTCTTCCATAAGGTCCTCCAGAAATTTCCTACGAACTTAGTTTCTCGATCCAAAACTATGCTTCTTGGCAAGCCATGAAGTCGAATGACTTCTTTGAAAAACGGATTCACAATGTAAGTGGCGTCACTAGTTTTCTGACATGGAATGAAGTGTACCATGTTGGAAAATCTATCCACCACCACAAAGATTGAGTCAAACCCTCTTTGTGTTCTTGGCAACCCCAATATGAAATCCATGCTAACTGCATCCCACGACTTCTCAGGTATGGGTAATGGTTGATAAAACCCTGCATTCTGTCTCTTTCCTGTCGAATGTTGGCAAATTCTGCATATGTCCATGAACCTTTTGATGTCTGCTCACATTCCTGGCCAAAAATATGACTCATTCAACTTTGTGAATGTCTCTTCATGACCAAAGAGCCCGGCCAATCCTCCATTGTGTTTCTCCTTCAACAAATTCTCCCTCATGGAGCATTTTGGAATACAAAGCTAATTACCTTTAAATAGTAATCCTTCCTGGATCATGTATTCTGCCCACTGGCTTCTATCTCTGAGAATTGGATTCTCAGCTGCTTCATATGCCTCCTTAAAATATGGATCATCTTTGTACATGTCCCTGAGATCATCAAAACCCAGTGTTTTGACTCTGAACTTCTGCAACATCAAACATTTCTTGCTCAAAGCATCAAAAACCTTGTTAGCAATTCCAGAAATATGCTTAATTACAAAAGTAAAGTTCTACATGTATTCAACCCATTTTACATGTCTTTGATTAAACTTCTCCTGTTGAGTCACAAATTGCAATGCATGATTATCACTGTATATGACAAACTCCTTCGGGATCAAGTAATGTCTCCATTTCTTCAATGTCTGAATAATAGCATAAAACTCCTTATCATAAGTGGAGTATTTCACTTTCTCTTCATTCAGCTTCTCGCTGAAGTATGCTATCGGCCTGTCTTCTTGACTCAAGACTGCCCCTATTGCAAACCCACTTGCATCACATTTTACTTGGAATGTCTTTTGGAAATCAAGCAACACCAGAATTGGTTGTTCCATGATTTTCCTCTTCAACAGATTAAAACTCTTCTCAGCCTCTTCTGTCCAGTGAAAAGATTTGTGTCTTTTCTTCATTGTGTCCATCATTGGTGCACTAATTTCACTGAAATTCTTGATGAATTTTCTGTAGAAACTAGCCAATCCATGAAAACTTCTCACCTCAAAGATATTCTTCGGTGATGGCCAATTTTTAATTACCTCCAACTTATCTGGATCCATCCTCAACTTATCTGTAGAAATAACGAACCCCAAATAAATTAGCTCTGTATTCATGAATGAGGACTTCTTCATGTTTATCAACAACTTCTCATGCTGTAACATTTTCATTACTGTAACCAAATGTTTCATATGTTCAGCTTCTGTTTTGTTGAAAATCAGTATATCATCAAGATACACAATGATAAATTTTTCGATGAACTCCCTCAAAACTTCGTTCATCAACCTCATGAAGGTACTCGGTACGTTTGTTAAACCAAATGGCATGACAAGCCATTCATACAACCCTTCATTGGTTTTGAATGTTGTCTTCCATTTGTCACCTTATCTCATACGAATTTGGTGATATCCACTTTTCAAATCAATCTCTGAAAAAGAATTTTCTCCACTCAAGCAATCCATCAGATCATCCATCCTTGGCAATGGAAATCTATACCTGATGGTTATTTTGTTGATCGCCCTGGAGTCAGTACACATCCTCCAGCCTCTGTCTTTCTTTGGACTGAGTACTGTCAGAACAACACACGGACTCAAGCTTTCTCTAACCAAACCTTTGTCCAACAAATCCTGGACTTGTCTTTTGACCTCTTCATTCTCCTGCGGCATTAATCTGTATGCGGCTTTGTTTGGAAAACTAGATCCTGGTATGAGATCAATATGATGACTCACACTTCTGATCGGTGGCAATGAACAAGGTAGTTTGTCCACTACTATATAGGTGAACTCTTCCAATAGCTTCTGGATTTATTTTGGTAAATCATCCACTCTTGTGCTAGTCAAAACAATTATAAGCTTCCTGACCACAATGAATTGTGGATCCTCCTTGTTCTTAATCTCTGTAAGAAGTTCCTTCCCACTCATGAGAAGTACAGTGTTGCTTACTTTAGGTTTCACCTCCTTATCCTTGATTGGAAGCAACATGTGAGTCCTCCCATTCTTCTCTAGAGTGTATGTATTCATTCTCCCATCATGAATCACATTCCTGTCATATTTCCATGGTCTACCCAAAAATAGATGACAAACATCCATAGGAATAATATCACATAATATCTTATCATTATATCCTCCCATCTTAAATTCAACTAAACATTGTTTAGTGACAGTTACCTGATGTCCTTTTTGTAACCATGAAAATTTGTATGGGCTTGGATGATCAATCATCTCCAGCTCCAACTTTTCTACCATCTCTGTAGAAATGAGATTGTCTGTGCTACCACTGCCCACAATGACCTTGCATACCCTGTCCTTGGTTTTGCAAGTAGTCCGAAAAAGTTTGTTTCTTTGGACTGAACTCTCCACCTCCTTCTCGAGTGTCAAAAGAGATTTTCGCATCATCAATGATCTTCCACCTTCAGCAGCCTTTGCTTCAATAATCTGCCTTTGTGCTTTAGCAATGTGAGCCTCACCACCTTCCTTCTTTCTGTCTGGACATTCAAAAGACTTGTGTCCATCCTTTTCGCATGTGAAGCATGTTATCACTCCACCTCTTCCTCTTCCTCTACCTCTGGTATGAGGAAAAATATTGTTATCAGCATAATCTCCTCTCTGTTTGGTATGCTTCCCTCTCTGTTCAACATATTTCCCTCGTTGTGAGCTTCCACCTCCCTCAGTTCGAGTCTGAGGTTTTTTCCAGTCCTACTTGGGTTTCTGATTTTTTATCTTGGACAACTGATTTTCCCTTGGCTTGACCTCTGTCTCAGCCTCTTTGACCTTGTTTTCAGCTCAGCTTCTCTTTCGCCTTTAGAGCCATCTGATAAGCATCTTCCACCCTTCGGATGGTCATCGTGATCATCTCATCCTGAATGTCGTATCTCAGGCCATTCATGTACCTGGCAACTTTTTCATCATCGCTTTCTCAATGACCTACCCTGATGTTCAGCCTATAGAATTCTTCAGTATATTACTTTACTATAATCAGCTTCTGCCTCAAGTTTTTCATTCTTCGAAAGAGAGTAATTTGATAATCCCTGGGAATGAATTTCACCTTCATCTTCGCGATCATTTTGTCCCAACTCTTGATCTTTTGCTTGCCTTTGCAGCGTCTGTCATCTTGTAGCTCATCCCACCACAATGTTGCATGTCGCTTTAATCTTGTAACAGTATGTTTGACCTTCTTGTCTTCCTCGACATCTTCATAGTCAAAATAAGTGTTGAGAGCTCTAATCCAGTCTAGAAGCTCCTCTACATCTAGATTTCCCTCATAAACTGGAATGTCCATCTTCGCTCTTGCACCCATTCTTGAAAT
The DNA here is from genome assembly GCA_009831015.1 of Picea engelmannii. NCBI lineage: Eukaryota > Viridiplantae > Streptophyta > Pinopsida > Pinales > Pinaceae > Picea > Picea engelmannii. Next base: position 10,694 of record WSFP011427838.1, on the reverse strand, counting down.
AGCCCTAATCAGGCGTTCGTTTGTTGCATCTTCGGCTGCAACTTCTTCCCCTTCATGTTCAGCTTCATTGTCAGTTTCGAAATCACTATGATCACCAGCACCAACTGTACGAATCTCTGTTGTCTCCATGTCCTCAAGTCTGGTGTGTAGATCACACATCTCTCTCTCCATGGCTGGATCAGGCATCTGCCTACCCCTTCTTCTCGGCATTTCCGTATACTCTGGTGGATCGAGTGTTTACATGTCCCTTCTTCGCGGCAGCATGGTGAATCTTCCCTTCCCTGCTACAGAAAGAAAAGAACCTTTCTTTGCTTTGATACCAAATCTGATGTATCCCTCCCAACCTGCAGGTCAGAAGTCCACGCACAGAGGATCTTACCTCTTCCACTGGCCCAAAGAGCTCTCAACAATTGGCTCTTCTATTCCCCTTTCGGGAAATATGCACCCACAAATAACTTTGATAAATTTCCCCCTTTATACTTCGAGAGATCAGACTTCACGATTTCATGAATCTGGTGGTCAAGCACCTTGTTTCTTAGACCCCCGAAACCCGAATTTCCGAAACTCCGATGTGCTTGCAAGATTGACTTTTCAACATCTCTTCATTTCATCGAGATTTTGGACTTCATGATTTCACAAATCCTGATGCGAAGATTTCGGGACTTCACCTCACGAAACCCTGAAATCGTCAATGAAATTAACTTCCGTGTCGATAGTGCACCACCTATCCACCCTGTCGATTCCTATGGCCCACACACTCCTTTCGACCCTTCAGGACTTCACACTTCATGATTTCGTGAGTCCTGATGCAAAGATTTCAGGACTTCAACTCACGAAACTCCGAAATAGAAATCCACGGGTAAATCCAACGGCTCCTGTTGGCTTGAAATCTACGATTCTACTTCTCCTGATCTTGAACCCCTCGAAAACACTCGTCGTAACTCCCCTTCTTCTTCTGCGAGATCTAACGACTGGCGGGACTTTGCAAATTCTCTTCAGAGAATTTCGATCGTCCATCTCTTCCCTTGAGAACTTCTACACAACTAAACAAAGTATCTCTCTCCGTGGAACTTGTCCTACTGTGGCATGACGTCGCTACGCCTTCCTTCAATTTTTCAAGGTACTTGGCCTCTTGCCTCCCTTTGACCCCTTCGAAGATTCAAATCCTTCTGAGCCTTTCCTCAACTTCAAGCCTTTCAGAAAAACTCCTGCTCGCACTCCTTGCGGCAAATCTTCAAACACTTTCAAGTGTTGAACTCCCTTTGACTCTACGCACACCTACAACAATAGTCTCTCAATAAGTCATTCAGGTTACAAAACCTGAAACTCTACTCGGTCTACACACACCTTGCATGGCACCTGTACTTAACTTACACTTCTATGTGAATGAGAACAAAAGCTACTCTATCTGAGCTTTCATAGACAAACCTCTGAACACTTTGTCAACGCACTCCTTGTAGACAATTCAATTGCACTCCTTGCAGGAACTCTTGCTCAGATAGAGAAACAATTGAAACTCATTCCTTTACCCTTTCCTCTCAAATTTCAAACATTTAACAAGAAATCATTCATGCATAGCATAAAATCAATTGCATGACAGAAAGAGTAAAACATTCATGAGCATAACATTCAAAAATGCATACACAGAGAATATTTGAACACCATGAGTCTGAATCAAAGCCTTCTTGTATTAATCCAGAACTTTTGTACATCAAATTTGGCTACACAGCTCTCTGCTTCTTCTCTTCTATGCTCTATGCTCTCAATTGGCATAATCTCTCCCTATCTATGTTAAAATACACAATGAGGGTGTCTATATTCTGTTTCCCTCTTTCATTCTAAACTATCTAATCTACGCATTAAATTCTATCTACTTGCATTAACTATTATAATGTCTTCTACCTACTAAGGACGAGAGCAGATCGCTCAAGGTCCATTTACATTTTACAAGTGTGCCTCCACTTGATGACTTCATTAATGTTTCAAGACATTTTCAAAATTTGTGTTGGGCGCTTTTCCAACTGTCTTTTATCTCCACTCTGGCTCGCTTGAGATGCTCCTGCATCATACTCCCTCGCTTGAAAATTTTCATGGGCTCCTATCCATGAGCTTGTGTACGGTCTGTCCATGCCTCTGAATCTTTACTTCATTCTCCCAGTTGGCATATTCAACTGGATGGCCCTTCCATTTGACCAAATACGCAAAGTATTGCTTTCGCCTGGTCTTCTTGCTGACTCTTTCATCCAGTATGCACTCCATCTATGGCTTTTCTGCAACTGGCATCTTCTTTGTCCACTGGACCTATGGTTGTTCATTTCTTGTTCCTGCTTTCTCAGCTTTATATGGGTACAAATATGAGATATTGAATATCGTAGAAATTCCGATCCCATCAGGTAATTCAATCTCATAAGCATTTGCCCCAAATTTCTTTAAGACCTTACATGGTCCAATTTCCTTCATTTTCAGTTTATTATATGTTCCTCTCGAGAACCTTTCCTTTCTCAAATGTGCCAGAATCAAGTCACCAACCTCAAATTAAATTTTTCTCGTGTGTTGATCTTCTCTTCACTTATACTCTTGGCTCGAACTCTGCAATTGCTCCTTCACCTGGCTGTGAAGTTCCCTCATCGTCGCCTCTGTGAAATCTTCTGCACTAGCGCTCCTAATCGCAGTATGTTCTGAATCCCTCAGCTCAGAAATTCCTCTTGGCTGCATGCCATAGATAATATGAAATGGACTCTACCTTGTGCTTCTGTTAATTGAGTCGTTATAAGAAAATTCTTCCTGTGGTAATATTGTCCCACTGGCTGTGGTGTTCTGTCACCAAGCTTCTCAGCAAGTCTCCCTGACTTCCGTTCACCACTTCTGTCTGTCCATCCATCTGAGGATGATAAGTCGAGATAAATGACAAGTTAGTTCCCAGCTTCTTCCATAAGGTCCTCCAGAAATGTCCTACAAACTTAGTGTCTCGATCCGAAACTATGCTTCTTGGCAAGCCATGAAGTCGAATGACTTCTTTGAAAAACGGATTCACAATGTGAGTGGTGTCACTAGTTTTCTGACATGGAATGAAGTGTGCCATCTTGGAAAATCTATCCACCACCGCAAATATTGAGTCGAACCCTCTTTGTTTTCTTGGCAACCCCAATATGAAATCCATGCTGACTGCATCCCACGACTTCTCAGGTATCGGTAATGGTTGATAAAACCCTGCATTCTATCTCTTTCCTTTTGAATCCTGGCAAATTCTACATCCGTCCACGAACCTTTTGATGTTTGCTCGCATTCCTGGCCAAAAATATGACTCATTAAACTTTGTGAAGTCTCTTCATGACCAAAGAGCCTGGCCAATCCTCCACTATGTTTCTCCTTAAGCAAATTCTCCCTCATGGAGAATTTTGGAATACAAAGTTGATTACCTTTAAACAGTAATCCTTCCTGGATCATGTATTCTTCCCACTGGCTTATGTCTCTCACAATTGGATTCTCAACTACTTCATACGCCTCCTTAAAATCTAGATCATCTCTGTACATGTCCCTAAGATCATCAAAACCCATTGTTTTGACTCTAAACTCTTGCAACAACAGACATTTCCTGCTCAAAGCATCAACAACCTTGTTAGCAGTTCCAGAAATATGCTTAATTACAAAAGTAAAGTTCTACATGTATTCAACTCATTTTACATGTCTTTGATTCAACTTCTCCTGTTGAGTCACAAATTGCAATCCATGATTTTCACTGTATAAGACAAACTCCTTCGGGATCAAGTAATGTCTCCATTTCTTCAATGTCTGAATAATAGCATAAAACTCCTTATCATAAGTGGAGTATTTCACTTTCACTTCATTCAACTTCTTGCTGAAGTATGCTATCGGCCTGTCTTCTTGACTCAAGACTGCCCCTATTGTAAACCCACTTTCATCACATTTTACTTGGAATGTCTTTTGGAAATCAGGCAACACCAGAATTGGTTGTTCCGTGATTTTCCTCTTCAAGAGATTAAAACTCTTCTCAGCCTCTTCTGTCCAGTGAAAAGATTTGTGTCTTTTCTTCACTGTGTCCATCATTGGTGCACTAATTTCACTCAAATTCCTGATGAATTTTTGGTAGAAGCTAGCCAATCCATGAAAACTTCTCACCTCAAAGATATTCTTCAGTGATGGCCAATTTTTAATTAGCTCCACCTTATCCAGATCCATCCTCAACTTATCTGTAGAAATAACAAACCCCAAATAAATGAGCTCTGTCTTCATGAATGAGGACTTCTTCATGTTTATCAACAACTTCTCCTACTGTAACTTTTTCATTACTGTAACCAAATGTTTCAGATGTTCAACTTCTGTTTTGTTGAAAATCAGTATATCATCAAGATACACAATGATAAATTTTCCAATGAACTCCCTCAGGACTTCATTTATCAACCTCATGAAGGTACTCGGCACGTTTGTTAAACCAAATGGAATGACAAGCCATTCATACAACCCTTCATTGGTTTTGAATGTTTTCTTCCATTCATCACCTTCTCTCATACAAATTTGGTGATATCCACTTTTCAAATCAATCTTTGAAAAAAAATTTGCTCCACTCAAGCAATCCATCAGATCATCCATCCTTGGAAATGGAAATATGTACCTGATGGTTATCTTGCTGATCGCCCTAGAGTCAATACACATCCTCCAACCTCTGTCTTTCTTTGGACTGAGTACTGTCGGAACAACACACGGGCTCAAGATTTCTCTGACCAAACCTTTGTCCAACAAATCCTGGACTTGTCTTTTGACCTCTTCATTCTCCTGTGGCATCAATATGTATGTGGCTTTGTTTGGAAAACTAGCTCTTGGTATGAGATCAATATGATGACTCACACTTCTAATTGGTGGCAACCAACAAGGTAGTTCGTCCACTACTATATCAGCAAACTCTTCCAATAGCTTCTGGATTTCTTCTGGTAAATCATCCACTCTTGTGCTGGTCAAAACAATTCTAGGCTTCCTGACCATAATGAATTGTGGATCCTCCTTCTTCTTAATCTCTGTAAGAAGTTCCTTCCCACTCATGAGAAGTACAGTGTTTCTTACTTCAGGTTTCACCTCCTTATCCTTGATTGGAAGCAATATGTGAGTCCTCCCATTCTTCTCTAGGGTGTATGTGTTCATTCTCCCATCATGAATCACATTCCTGTCATATTTCCATGGTCTACCCAACAATAGATGACAAACATCTATAGGAATAATATCACATAATATCTTATCATTATATCCTCCTATCTTAAATTCAACTAAACATTGTTTAGTGACAGTTACCTGATGTCCTTTTTGTAACCATGAAACTCTATATGGGCTTGGATGATTAATCGTCTCCAACTCCAACTTTTCTACCATCTCTATAGAAACGAGATTGTCTATGCTACCACTATCCACAATGACCTTGCATACCCTGTCCTTGGTTTTGCAGGCAGTCCGAAAATTTTTGTTTCTTTTGACTGAACTCTCCACCTCCTTCTCGAGTGTCAAAAGAGATTTTCTCATCATCAACGATCTTCCGCCTTCAACATCCTCTGCTTCAATATTCTTCCTTTTTGCTTCAGCAATGTGAGCCTCACCACCTTCCTTCTTTCTATCTGGACATTCATAAGACTTGTGTCCATCCTTTCCGCATGTGAAGCATGTTATCACTCCACCTCTTTTTCTTCCTCTACCTCTGGTACGAGGAAAAATATTATTATCAGCATAATCTCCTCTCTGTTTGGTATGATTCCCTCTCTGTTCATCATATTTCCCTCGTTGTGATCTTCCACCTCCCTCAGTTCGAGTCTGAGGTTTTTTCCAGTCCTCCTTGGGTTTCTGATTTTTATCTTGCACAAATGATTTGCCCCTGGCTTGACTTCTATCTCGGCCTCTTTGACCTTGTTTTCGGCTCAGCTTCTCTTTCGCCTTTAGAGCCATCTGATAAGCATCTTCCACCGTTCGGATGGTCATCGTGATCATCTCATCCTGAATGTCGTATCTCAGGCCATGTATGTACCTGACAACTTTTTCATCATCGCTTTCTCGATGACCTGCTCTGATGTTCAGCCTGTAGAATTCTTCAGTATATTACTTTACTATAATCAGCTTCTGCCTCAAGTTTTTCATTCTTTGAAACAGAGTAATTTGATAATCCCTGGGAATGAACTTCACCTTCATCTTCGCGATCATTCTATCCCAACTCTTGATCTTTTGCTTGCCTTTGCAGCGTTTGTGAGCTTGTAGCTCATCTCACCACAATGATGCATGTCAATTTAATCTTGTAACAGCATGTTTGACCTTCTTGTCTTCCTCGACATCTTCATAGTCAAAATAAGTGTCGAGAGATCTAATCCAGTCTAGAAGCTCTTCTGCATCTAGATTTCCCTCATAAACTGGAATGTCCATCTTCACTCTTGCACCCATTCTTGCAATAGCCCTAATAAGGCATTCGTTTGCTGCATCTTCGGCTGCAACTTCTTCCCCTTCATGTTCATCTTCATTGTCACTTTCAGAATCACTAAGATCCCCAGCACCAGCTGTACACCTCTGTGTTGTCTCCATGTCCTCACATCTGGCGTGTAGATCACGCATCTCTCTCTCCATGGCTGGATTAGGCATATGCTTACCCCTTCTTCTCATCATTTCCCTATACTCTGGTGGATCGGGTGTTTGCCTGTCCCTTCTTCTTGGCGGCATGGTGAATCTTCCCTTCCCTTCTACAGAAAGTAAAGAACCTTTCTATGCTTTGATACCAAATCTGATGTAGTCCTCCCAACCCGCAGGTCAGAAGTCCATGCACACAGGATCTTACCTCTTCCACTGGCCCAAAGTGCTCTCAACAATTGGCTCTTCTATTCCCCTTTCGGGAAATCTGCACCCACAAATAACTTCGAGAAATTTCCCCCTTTATACTTCGGGAGATCGGACTTCGCGATTTCGCGAATCTGGTGGTCAAGCACCTTGTTTCTTAGACCCATGAAACCCAAATTTCCAAAACTCCGATGTGCTTTCAAGTTTGAATTTTCAATATCTCTTCATTCCATCGAGATTTTGGACTTTGCGATTTCGTGAATCCTGATGTGAAGATTTCGGGACTTCACCCCATGAAACCCTGAAATGGTCAACGAAATTAAATTCCATGTCGATAGTTCACCACCTGTCCACACTTCCGATTCCTATGGCCCACACACTCCTTTCAACCCTTCGGGACTTCGCACTTCATGATTTCGCGAGTCCTGATGCAAAGATTTCAGGACTTCAACTCACGAAACTCCGAAATAGAAATCCACGGGTAAATCCAACGGCTCTTGTTGGCTTGAAATCTACGGTTCTAATTCTCCTGAGCTTGAACCCCTCGAAAACACTTGCCGTAACTCCCCTTCTTCTTCTATGCGATCTAACGGCTGGCGGGACTTCGCAAATTCTCTTCAAAGAATTTCGATCGTCCATCTCTTCCCTTGAGAACTTCTGCACAACTAAACAAAGTATCTCTCTCTGTGGAACTTGTCCTACCATGGCATGACGTCGCTACGCCTTCATTCAATTTTTCAAGGTACTTGGCCTCTTGCCTCCCTTCGACCCCTTCGAAGGTTCAAATCCTTTTGAGCCTTTCCTCGAATTTGATCCTTTCAGAAAAACTCCTGCTCGCACTCCTTGTGGAAAACCTTCAAACACTTTCAAGTGTTGAACTCCCTTTGACTCTGCGCACACCTACATTGATAGTCTCTCAATAAGTCATTCAGGTTACAAAACCTGAAACTCTACTCGGCCTGCACACACCTTGCACGACTCCTGTACTTACCTTACACTCTTGTGTGAATGAGAACAAAAGTTACTCTATCTGAGCTTTCAGAGACAAACCTCTGAACACTTTGTCAACTCACTCCTTGTGGACAATTCAACTGCACTCCTTGCAGGAAATCTTGCTCAGATAGAGAAACAATTGAAACTCATTCCTTTACCCTTTCCTCTCAGATTTCAAACATTTAACAAGAAATCATTCATGCATAGCATAAAAGCAATTGCATGACAGAAAGAGTAAAACATTCATGAGCATAACATTCAAAAATGCATACACAAAGATATTTGAACACCATGAGTCTGAATAAAATCCTTCTTGTATTAATCCAGAACTTTTGTACATGGAATTCAGCTACACAGCTCTCTGCTTCCTCTCTTCTATGCTCTATGCTCTCAATTGGCATAATCTCTCCCTATCTATGTTGCAATACACAATGAGGGTGTCTATATTTTGTTTCCCTCTTTCATTATAAACTGTCTAATCTACGCATTAAATTCTATCTACTTGCATTAACTATTATAAATGCCTTCTACCTACTAAAGACGAGAGTGGATCGCTCAAGGTCCATTTACATTTTACAAGTGTGCCTCCACTTGATGACTTCATTAATGTTTCAAGACATTTTCAAAATTTGAGTTGGGCACTTTTCCAGTTGTCTTTTATCTTCATGCTAGCTCGCTTGAGATGTTGTTGCATCACCCTCCTCTCAATATGGAAATGGTTCTGCAACAGGTTGTAGAGTCACAATTAGGGCCCTTACTCTACAATTTGTTTGGTTGCAAGAAAATCAAGGTAAAAGGGGCAGATTCTCACAAAGCCACTCTTATCACTTATTGTAGTACTATGTCTTACCAATGTTTTCTTTCAAGCTTACTTGATACAGATACTTCTTTTAAAATACCTATGCACACAACTTTCGATGAATTGGTTAGTCTCCATGTCTATCTTGATGATATAATTGTGTGCATCAAGGAACCAATAATTACACCAGAATTTCAAGTGTTGGGTCCTTTCTAAATTTCTTTTTTCTTAGACATTAAGTCTTACATTTTAAAGGATTTATAGAAGCAATTATTTTCCTACAGCGCTAACATCTCTCACTTGAAATATTGCGAGGGACCAACGTGAAAAGTTCTAATGTTGTTTGGATTTTTTGTATACAAGTAGCCTAGCTCTACTTTCTTTTTTTGTGCTTATTTTTCTGTTGACTTCGACTTTTTGAATTAAAGATTTTATTGTTGTCTTCTTCATTTTTGTCTTTTATTGTTGTTGTTTTAATTTTTGCATTGTTACTTTTGTTATTATTTTTGTCCTTGTCATTTTTTAGTTAATTTGGTCAAAATAAGATGTTGGATCAATTCTGCCACAATGACACTTTTGCAAAGCATTGTTAGTCAATAACAATCAAGCTTACACAACTGTTATGATCTCTCCTCTTAACGACCCTTGAAATTGTTATATATTTCCACTAATGTCTTGTAAAGAATTGGTTATCTCCCGCTTCTTCTTGCCATTTCTTCATCCATTGAGATTTTAAGAGCAAGTCTAAAAAAAATTCTCCTTAAAGTTAAGAGTATATTTCGTCGAATGATTATGCATACAGTGGTAGAAAAGCCTCATATTTAACACTTTTCATGAATTATTCCCAAATTCCCAGTCATCTTTCCATTAAATCCACTCACCTCACCCTGTTCCTGACCTACTATTTTTGGTCCATGAAACCATGAGTTCCGAGTTCTAAATCTGTTGAAAACAAACTTCCCTATGGAGTCACCAGTTTTTTGATGATTGAAATCGTCAACAAATTTGTTCCCAGAAAGTGTTGCTAAAACCTATTATTATAAAAGCTAAATAATACTAGTAGGTGGGACCCCCTTGTAGATTGGAGATTAGGTCTGGTCCTTATTTTATTTTTGTGATCATGTTCGACATTGTTTACATGGTTGATGAGATATTTTTTTTATTAGCTATGGATTGGACTTATGAAGTATTGGTTCTTATGTTACTACGGCCTATGTTATTCATTTGTACCATTTATATATGTTCTTGGGACACCTACACAACATACATGTTAGTAATAATACATAAAAGGCAGTTGGAAAAAACAACAACACATACAAGCAATTGGAAAGAAATGAAAAGAAATGCAACAAATGCGAAGGGAATAATTTAAACTATGCTATATACTATACTATGTGCATCGATTTTTTTTATGGATTTTTGTTATACTAGCTACTAAGTTAATAGCTATGCGATTTTGTTCTTGAGTTATATAGTTGATATCAAATGGTGATTATGTTATGGCATAAGTTGATGTGGATCGCATTATTTGGATGATTCGATACATGGTTATTGGATTATGAGGTTCATATGTAATATGGTCAAGTTGGAAATGGGAGATATGATGTGGATGGCACATTTGACAAGTAACAGATGCAGATTCCAACGTAGGGTTTAATTTAATTGTGTTAATGAAAATCTTGTTGGCATGAACTGATGAGTTAATGAATTGTGGGTGGAGGTGACGTGCATTTACTGTACGTCACCCTTACTCCTTCTGTTGGCCGCCACCCTAGTCAAGCTATTGTTCAAACCTGTTTTTGTGGTTATACTCTGATTTCTTAGCAGAGAGGAACCACTCAGTCAGCTCACATTTTAAAGTGTTCGATTACAGGTATGTCTTTTTTTTTTCCATCCATGAGTCTACTATGTTTATGAAATAGATATTGTCTTGAATGTATGGGTTATGTTTTCCTTAAGTATTGCAACTGTGTAAAATTGTTAATTTGGAATGAATTGTTGTTGGCTTTCTCTATGATAATGTCTCAAGTTACAGTGTATTGGGTCATCCTAGGTGTTAACAGCCATAAGGGCTCTCTATTAT
>WSFP011427834.1:0-22049 GCA_009831015.1 Picea engelmannii | reverse complement strand
GAGGAAATGAATTGATGGAAAATAATGAACATCATCAGAGGGGAGCCTGAAAACCACCAACTATTGCAGATGGATAGAGGAGATAACCAACGGGATTGTGGCTAAAGTTTCCACAACCCATCCTCTGACAAAATATTATATAAATATATATAATATATTATATAAGCTATATATAAAACATTTAATAAAATATTATATATTATATAATTAATATATATTATAATAATTACAACCCATATCCTCTAAAACACTTCCCCTCTAATAGAAATAACACTTACAATCCCTGACACATTATCAATATAGTCCATATCTAATATAAAACCTAACCATAATACTATAATCATTATAAACCATAAAATTTATAACCTCTAATGCTTAACTCTTATAAACCATAAGAACCCTTAACCCTATAATCCCTATTGTTAGAAATACATAAACATTACAACACTTAACCCTTATCAATGAATATGACAATCGTGATGACAATGACGATGATGATGATGATTATGACACCACAACGACAATCATGATAGTGATGAAGATAATGAGGAGGAGGATGAGGATGATAAAAATTTTGATTATGATGATGAAAATGATGACGATGATGATAATGATCAATGATGCATATAAATAAATATTTTAAAGAGAATAAATCATATAAATATATAATTAGATACCTCCTACATTTCTACATTTTTGCAATATCATGCATCATCTTCTTCTTCATCCAAATCTACATCGGTATCATCTAGTTCTGAATCAACATTGAAAGTATTCACCATACAAACATCATCATAAATGTCATTTTCAATAATATCATTGTCAATATCATCATTGAAAAAATTGTCATCTACATATGGGTCAACTTCTTCGACTTCTTCTTCTGGAAATACATCTACCTCATGCTCCTCTACATATTCTTCTTCTTAAATATCATCTTATTTTGGTAAATTATACTTTTCATGCCTTCATATTGGATCATATATAACTCCTTCATTCCCTTCTCTTTAGATGCCTTGCTCTGAAACTCTGGTAGTCTCATAATGGAATCTAGTCCTGCCATTTTGAACTATGTTGAACTACTACCTTCACGCGATGTAGATAATTGATTGTTACTTCATGAACTTTCTCCCCTAGTTGGTTTTCCTTGATTGGAACCCTAACCTATTTCTCCTTTTCCACTAAAATTCAATTGTCTAAACGTTGGTGTTCTTTCATGTGTATGAGTAACACATGGGGTTGTAGGTTCCACACTGATTGTGATCTGAACTACATTTCTTCCTTCTGTACCTGAACCCAGACCTCTTGTTTTCCTTTCATATTTCATGCATAGGATTTCCTCAATGTTATTCATAGCCTAGATATCCTCTACCTCGTCTTCATCGCTTGCCAAGCCTTCTCTGTCGGTTATGGCGCTCTTTTTGTTATTCAACTTATATTGGTAATTTCTTCCGTTGCGCATCTTTCCAACTTTTTCTATTATCTACTTTATCTGGTCCTCTTCCATCATAATTGGTTCTATGGAATATTCCTTATTCCTTTTATCCATCTCCCTGTCCATATCTCAAACTTTTGCCAGTGTTTCCCCCCTTCCCCCATACGTTCATGGAAGTTTAGTTTTTTGTTTCCATGGTCATCACACCTTTTTCATACAGTAAAATCTTGGTAAAAGTAAAAAATGATCTGATGTACTTGACTCTAGGTCCCTTCATAAAATCCTAATCTACAATAGTGTATGACTTCACCATATCAACAACAAGTTTGGTGATAAACCCTGTAATAATACTATCTAACCATAAATCTACTGCAAACATAAATTTGTTATTAAATTGTTGTAATTGCACTATCTCCACGAGATGCCACTGTAGTTGTCTGATCCGATTTGTAGGATGGTTGTCCTTCAACCTCAATAACCACTCATGTAACATATGTGGGAAATCACAAAACAATACCTCATGCAAGTCGCTAAAAACATATTTGTCGAGATATTTGCATGGTGTAAACTTAGGGTTTCAATTGTCCTTCTGTGCAAACTCTAGTTATTTTTTCCTCAACCATATTTAAATATCCACCTTCGTTGGATTTCATGGCCTAAACATTCCCTTCTATACTTTCGTCCTCTCTGATTTTCTTCCACAAAGCCCATCCACTCAATCCTCTGTAGTTCCATCTCGCAACATAATCATTTTTTGGCCTACTTGGGATGACCCATGTTCTGATCTTAATAGGTTTCCAACAAAACCCTCAAAACTATCATCCCTCTTGGTAAACCAGAAAGCAACTCTGCACACACAGTGCACAACATAGTCTCACTTGAGATAGCTTTATGGGGGATTGCAATACTCAGGTGTTTGTAGTCTAGGAAGGAGTGGGGACTGTGTTTTGATTATTTTCCTTATGCATCAATGTCATTAATCATGCATCTACTTCTAGGATTCATTCATCATTAATTATCAATGCATGCTATTATACTTAGATTTAACCATTCATTCTTTAACTCATGATTAAAATAACAATAAAAGAAATCATTCATAATACATGGAACATAGTATTTTACCATGGTTCACCCCCTCCCAGGAATACATCCACAAAGATCTATCTCTTCTACTGTTTTATTAATTCAGCTGCAAAATCTTCATTGTGTGCATTACATCTTCAAGATTACAATCAAAAGGAGGGTATGTACCCTCTGGGAGGCTCACTATATCACACCCAAATCCTAATATTATGACCTAACCCTCAAAACCTATCATATTCGACTCAAAAATAATAACAACTAACTTCACAATAATCAATCACCCTCACAACACTCGACAACTTGCAAACCACAACCTAGACCTTCTAGGTCCTTATTTATACTACTCTATTGTCTTATATCCATTACAATATTATCAAAAACCCTAACCATAACATGGTTAGTACTATATGCATGCATGTCACATTGGTTTTCCTCCTGCATGTTTCTTTTCCTTCTTTGTATGCATCCTTCTTTCCTTCCTCCTAAGGAACATGCCCCAAAAATAGACGTTCTCTTCCAAAAATAGGTCAGTACCCAAAATCAATATTTCTCCCAAAATAGGCCTGCACCAATAGGACCCCAACACTAATATATATCTCATCATGAGCCACTTATGTGGTGCAAGATCCATGTACATCCTTCTCCAAGTTGTGGAATGTTTTTGTTAGTTCTTTCCCTTTTTCTTTAACCTGCACATATTTATCTACTAGTGCCTCGACCATTTGCATTGTTAACTATTCTTGCAACAATGTTGTGCTCTCTATATGTTCTCGTCCCATCCTTGTCTTCTCTTCATTTATTTCCACAATTATATGTGATGCTTTCTCTTGGAGGGGATCCAACTGGGCTTGCCTTGCTTGCTTATTCATCTATTTAGTTTTAAAGTCTGTCTGCATAGTCTTCATATCCTGCATTCCCTTCAAGAGTTCTGTGATACTCATGGATATTTGTCACTGATTCAAATCCTACATTGCAACACTGATTTTCTCCTCTTTCTAGGCCAATTGTTGGACCTTTTCATCCTCTTCCAAAGTAATCCATATTTGCGCAGTTCTGTGAAACAGTTATGTGACTTCCTTGGCTTCCTTTGCCATTTCATCTGTATAGAAGGATGCTTTATATTATATTTTCTCTCAGAATTTGGGAGGAGTCATAGGATTGAGTTTTTATTTCAACTTCTCTACCTTTATATTTTCGTATATGCTTGTGTCTGGTGCTTACGTGTTGTCTGGAATGTATTTATATACCGTTGTTAGTCCCTACTCTAGCTTGTCGAAGCATCCCTTTTCCTCCTCCTTATCTGAATTCAATTGGTCACAGGTAATATGTAACATCTCTACAAACCTCCTACCAACTTACAATTTGGTGGCATCTGCATAGGCTCTAGATCGTACCTTATTCATTACACTGTCATGTATTCCATATAGTAATTTCATAGGTATCTGTGCCATGACCAACTCAAATTGGTATATGTCCCCCATGGTTTTTTTTGTGGTCTCCTGCTCAACTTTGACCATATTCTATGTGACCGTGAATGTGTCACTACCCTGCACAACCATATGAGCTCTATCTTCTTTTTCCCTTTGTGCAAGGGGTTGTTGTGTCTTTTCAGGTTGATGCCCTTGAGCCTATTGTAATGTATGAATTTGCAGCTAGTGTAGAGTATCATAGACTTATGTGAGTTTGGAAATGATCTCCTCTCTTTGTGCTTCTATGATGTAGACCACATATTTCTCCCTGTCCTTGACCTTGTCCACCATGAACTCAGCATCATCCTCTATTAGGGTGATGACCGGGGCCTTCTTGGTGTATTTCGTCTTTTTGAGCATTTCCTCCACCTGAGTTGCAATTAGTTTTTCCAGTGAGGGTTTCACCCCACTCTTTTTCATTTTTTACCTTTCTTCTCTGAATTGAGATGTTTCTCCATTATTGGCATCTCCATGAATGTTTTCCCTAGGCATAGTTTATGCCCCCCTAGGCCTCTTCAGCACTATGCTGCTTCCATACACCTGAGTGCACACCATAGCCTTCTTGGTGTTAGCATCCAAGATATTTGTCTTTGTTGATGGGCTTGCCATATCTTTCCCATTGGTTTTGGCTGATGTTGTTTCTATTAGATTTTTTGTTGGTTTTTCTACTGGTGCCTTCCACTACGCAGACCAATCTTTGATGATCCAATCGACCTCTTCTCTAGTGATGCAATATTGCATCTCCAACCATTTCTTGTTTGGATCCACATATGGTGCATGGATTCCTTAAATTGGGCTATCCCTTCAAACTCTTGGACCAATTCCACATGAATGCACCATATATTGGTCGTTCTCTATTCCATGTCTTCCAAAAACATAGTGAAGACTATGTTGTTTTCTCGTTGGTTTTTGTTGTATTTTTCCTTCCAAAAGGATTCATATTGTGTTGCATAGCACTTCCCCAACCTATAAACAATTGATGAAAATGTTGACTCCTTCCACCCTGCCAAGGCTATGAGGATAATTAGCCAGGAATAATGGAACTCAGTTCCATTGTTCTGTGCGTCTCTTTAGTTGATCAAAAATTGGTTCATGAGGTAAGGCTCCCAACTAAACATTACCCCTTTTGCACACTACGTGGTGAATGTGGTGACTCTTGTTGGAGCCTCTTCTTTTCTGCATTTTCTGAATGACTTACAAGACATGAGCTTGTTGGAGAACCTTGTTGCATCATCATTTATGTCTCTAAGAACAATGCCCCTATTCCCTCTATTGGTACCAAACTGCACCTTGAATATATCAACAATCTCCTTCTCATGCGCTTTGTTGTCCAGGTATTCTTCTGGTTGTGCACCCACTATGGGAAACCTTGTAATTTTGGTGATCAATGCCACATAAATCTAGAATGTCCTATAAATCCATAGAATGACTCCATGTACATGTGCCAACAATTTCTGGATGCACAACCCCACATTCTTATCCTGCTCGAAGTGCGGTATGTCTAAGAGGTTCAAGATCTTGGATTTATAGATCCTTGTTATCCACTGCATGGGCTCCATGATAGGTCTTCCTAGGGGTCCAATTTCCCCTATGTCTGCCAGGTAACCTCCCTTGACCAAATATGGGAACTTTTTCGCATCGTTCCCATCATGTTTTGAGTACCTTAGTTTAGGCACTTTCCGAGCATGTCCTCCATGGTTACCACTACATTTAGGATGTAGGGAAGTGTGATTTTTGTGGCGTCCTACACCTTTCTTTTCTCGAAGATGACAGGTTGGCCTTCTGCCACTTTTTTTGTTGTGTCATCTTCTTCACCCTCAATTTTAGGCTGGTTGGTGATGTCCTCAACTAAAGCCTCCTCTTCGTCATGAAATTATTGTTGGCCCTTCATTTCCTCACGTTTAGTAAGTGTTTAGGGGTTAGGATTTGTACTACCATTTGTATTTTCTAAGCTCTTCCCCACTTCCCCTTGTGTTTTTGTTGAATTTTCCTCCTCAACCCTCGCCGGGATGAGTGAATCTATCTCCGAGGTAGTAACATCTTCTAGCTCTATGAAATTATCGAGCTTTGCCATCCTTTCCTTTCTCTTTTGGCCCTGTCAAGTAACTCGTACATATTTCGCTAGAGGGACAAAATTTTGGGGTGTCATGTTGTATGTGGGTTAGACAATTTATCTCTTATTTTCACAATTACTCCCATGTCACACACTTATAGCTCACTCTTTTCTAAAAAATCACTAAGTTTCGAGCTAACCCGTGCTTTGCAAACTTTATAGATCTGGTCATAATTGTTTGGCCGTATTTTTCACTTTTTTTCGTGCATTTACATAGTGTCCAATTTTTTCCTGCGTGTTGTCTTTCTATTTTGTCCCATTAGTTGTTGCGTACGACTTTTTCCACACTCTTATCATTTCAACCAACTTCCTCCTCTTTTTGTATTTTTCATATTTTTCTATTTTTGTATTCCTTTTTCTTCTTTTTCTCCTTTTATTGTCTTTTTATAAGTTTTTCTCACCTGATATCTACTATAGTACATTATATACATGGCTTCCTTACTGTATTGTAATTACTAAGAGTTAGTAGGTCGAGTGTCCCTATACAGTCTCAATCGACTAATTTTAACCATTCATTTTAGTTATGTTCCTCCCAAGTCCTTTAGCTTCACAGATCCTCCATCTGTGACATTATTGACTTCATATGTCCCTAACCAATGCGTTTTGAACATACCAGGATGTTGCAAAAACTTGTCATAGAGGAGAACTAGATATCCCTCCTTAAATATCTTCTTCTTTATGTGTCTATCATGCCAGGATTTGTCCCTTGCTTTCTATAGCTCTTGGTGGAATCCTACCAAAATCATGTATTCTTCCATTTCCATTAGTTGACTTGACCTTTCTTGTATTGTGCATATTTATTTCATATTGGTAATGGTTTCTACAGACAGACTGGATACTAGAAATTCTAATGTCACCACTACTTTCTGTACATACACCAATATGAATGGTGTATGTCCTGTCAAATTATTACATGTGGTCTTGTATGCCCATACTACTGTTGGTATTTTAAAATCCCAATAATCCCGATTAACATTGCAAATCTTTATCAAGGTATTCTCCAAAATCTTGTTGAAATATTATACTGTCCCATTTTCTTGAGGATGATATGGTGTAATATTTTGGTGGTAGACTTCAAACTCCTCAGTCATAACCTTTATGGTACTATTAATAAAATGGGTGCCTTGGTCACTCATCAGAATCCTGGGATATCCAAATATTTTGATCACCTGCTCAAATAAAAAAATGTGTTGTTGTCTCTACGCGACAGTCCTTTACTGGTGTTGCTTTTGCTAATTTGGTTAAGTATTTTTTCACATTAATGATATATTATCCCCTAACCTTATTAATGGTGGATTAATAGGTCCGAAAAAACCTATTTCCCATTTTTCAAATACCTGAAGAGTTACTTGTGGTCTTCGGAGAATCTCATCCCTCCTGTTGGGTTTTCCAACTCTCTGAAAGGCATCACCACTATGGAAATATTGTTTGGAATCTTTGTAAAATATTGGCCACCATAAACCTATGTGTAATACCTTCTACGCAACATATTTTCCTACATAGTTTCCTCCATCTATACCTTCATGAGCTTCTTCTAAAAACCTAGGATGTTCATGTTCCAATACACACCTTCTCAAGATGTTTTTCGTGCCCATATTGTATAAATGACCTGCAATGAGTTGATAATGTGAAACTCTAACTACCAAATTTTTGTTTTGTGTAGTAATAAACTCCTTTGGCTCAACTCCTATACTTAAGAATCTAATGACATCAACGAAGTAATCATCAACTACCTGTACTGAAAATAATTGGACATCGAGGAAGTTGTCTTTCAAGTTAGTAGGTTATTCTCCATTGGTTACCCTTGAAAAGTCATCAAGTCCTACATTTAGCTTCACTGGTTTGACTATTACTTCAAAATAAAATTCATGGAACAATAACAACCATCTACAGATCCTCCCCCCTCAACACTAGTTTCTTGACTAGATATTTGAGGGAAGAATCATCTGTGAACATTTTAAAATTCTTTCTCAATAAATAATGTCTAAATTTCTGAAGTGCATATACCATGGCTAGGCCTTCTGTTTATGTGGTGTTTTAGTTATTCTCATATTCAGATAGCTTCCTTCTTCCAAAGACGATAGGATGATCTAATTCCCTTGCTCTTGGTTGTGCCATAATTTCTGCAAGTGTTATTGTTGATGCATATGCATGCACATGAAAAGTCTTTTCCCAATCTAGAAACACTAATATTTGTGTTGTCACCATCTTCTCCTTCAAGGTATTGAATCCCTACTAAAAATACTCATTCCACTAGAATCTAGTGTTCTTCTTCAACAACTTTTCCATTGGTGAAGTAATCTGTGAATACCCCGTTATAAACTTCTTGTAGTAGTCGATATGTCCCATTGTGTCTCTTAACTGGTGCATTGACTTTGGTGGGGTAAGTTCACAATGACAACAATCTTATCGGAGTCAACCAGTAAACCTTATTTTCACACTATATGTCCCGACAATATCTGAAAAGGTGTGCCAAAAATGAATTTCTTGATATTTAATGATGTCTGACATTTCCTTCATATTTCCAAAATTAGTCGTAGGAATTCTACATGATATTTAAAAAGACTAAAGACGATCCATTCATCCAGATATACTTATAAAAAGTGATATATGAACTCCTTAAAAGAAGTTATGAACACCCTTGAAAATATAGTTGGCACATTCTTCAATCCAAATGGCATGAGTTTATATTGGTAGGATCCTCATTCTATAGTAAACGTAGTCCTATACCTCAGTGTCCTATGGAGCTATTTTTATCTGATGGTAACATGATAATCCATCTTTGAATGAATATGCTTCATGGCCTCCCACATTCTCCAAGACATCATCTGTAAAATGGGTAGGGAAAGGATCATGTAAGAAAGCATCATTTAATTTCCTCAAATCTACACAAATCTTGATCCCCCTTTGATTCTTTTCCTGGACTACCATGGGTTTGATCCATTCAGATTCCTCCACTAGTTCTATCATACCAAATTCTAACATTCATTCAATTTCTTCTTTCACCTTCTTCTTATACACTGGATCCAACCTGTATGGTCTCTGTCTAACATCTCTAGCATCTGGTTGTAGGGGTATTTTCATCTCACCTAACACACATGTTATTCCTTTCATATCTGTAAAGGTTGTTGGAAACAAGTCACTATGTTCGTGAAGTAACAATGTTAACTTTTCTAGTGTCTTCTCATCCTAGTAGTCTCCAATTCTTTCCATTTTAGTATTTTCTTAGGTTCCAGTGTTGACGTTCTTGACTTTGATTGGTGCAGAAAATGCCCTTGAATCCAAAGATGGACCTTCCACCTCTCTTTCTCCTTCAATATTTGTGATATGAATTTTTTGTTGATCATCTTCATCTGGTGCTTCCTCTTCGACATGATAACATGACAATAACTCTTTGATTGTCTGTCTATTATGTTGTTGATATTTTGTTATAATTTCAACCTCTCGTTCATCAAAAACTACCACTCCCCGTATCAGCTTCAGAGTTGAATCAAAGTTCATGTTCTCATGCTCAAAGGAGAAAGTTAGCACAAAATTCTTGATCTAGGTGGATATCGGTGGCCACCCACCTTTTCCAACTGGCTCAAAATAGTTTTTTGGAAATTTTGGTAATTTACTATTTTTAGCAGTTTTTAACTTCTGGGACCATTTTGAGGGCCTAAATGAAGGTTTTTCTGAATCGAGCTTTTCAATGATAGCTAAATGTTATTATTTATCCCCCAAAATGAATCTAATCGGTGATACCTTTCCAATGAGATATTGTGACCCCAAACGAAGGTCGTATGCCAAAGTTACGACCCCGGTAAGTTGATACACCAAACTACATGTTGAGCACTCAACAAACCCTAAAAGCCTTATGAAATTTTGTCGCTTTTTGGGTACCACTTGTTTTCTGCACTATCTGAATCGATTTCATTTTTGGAAATTATTTATCTTTGTTTTTTTTTCAGGACTCTAATCATCAAGTCAAGTTTGTTTGAACTTGTTAACCCCATGTCTAAAAGAACTTAATACCCGAATTGAGAATCAACAACTAACACTGCACCTAATGCGCTCAGGTTCGGCATTGGAAAAAATTCAAGAGAGTAAATGAACCACATAGTTACAACATCCATCAAGGGTCGATCCCCAATCGGTGTGGACAGAGGGTGGGGTTGGTTTGCATAAGTTATTCGCACAAAGTTTCAAGAGATAGTCAATCCCCTTCGACTTAGAAAAAAAGCAGGAAGGATAGACATTGACTAAGGGCATAAAGAAATCACCAATAGTCGATGAGTGATGCGCTTCATCGGGGTTGCGAAAATCCATTAAAGTTAAAAAAGTCTTTTTTTTCCATGACAAGCATATCCCTGATCGTCGATCCTCAATGTGTTCTTGGCATCGAGACTTTTTAGAGAGAGTCGATCCAAGAGCACATGGGTGGGTTGATCGTCGATCGCCGATCCTTGATACTTTTTACTGTCGGCAAGAAAGGATTGGGTTTTAGAGTGTATATACTAAATAAAGTCCTAATTCCAATTAACACGAGAAAATGAAGTCACCGGTCTCGAATGCCACGTGTTTTTACCATGTAAGGGGGTTGTATGACCTAGTTTCATCCTGAGTCATTTTAAGGTTTCATGGGTCCCATTCATGCCTCCTAGTCAGCATTTCCATGTCATCTCTGAATGACAAGATCGATCACCATTGAAACTTTTGCAAGGAGATATTGAAGAAAACATTTGAAGCACAATTCTGACTCCTGATCCACCAAATAAACTAATGAAATGATGGGATGTTTGCAACATGAGTGTTATCACTGAAATTTCATCTGAAAATGGTTAAAGGAATCCAGCATCTCCAAACACCTATTAGTTCACCTGCACAAAATCATTTCCAAAAGGCACAAACTATACAAATGGTTATAAAATCGGCATGTGCAGAAACACTACAGGAATCACGCACATGTGCACAGGCCAAAGAAGCCAAAAGATCACACATGCACCCGATGCATGACTATGTACAACAAAAGTCATGCACTCCTATGAACGATGCATTTATGGTTCTCTTTGTCCCCTCACCCACTTCTGGGTCAGCTCCCAATTCGATTTGACCCTCAAATCCAAGATGAATTCACATGGGGGGATGGTCAAGAACCCAAGGTTTCCCTAAAGGGCCCCTTGTTCACACTAAATACCGGTTGGATAATGCCTCAAAGATTTGATATAAAAAGAGGCGATGGGTGCACTATGAATTCAAGAATGTCATTGTATTGTTATGCTGCCTCTATTCTCCTACAAGGAACCTCTTTCCTTCTTGGAGCATATTAGAATCATCTCACTAAGCTATTAACCTCACCTCTTGGGGGAATAAGCTTGGATTTATTCACCATTTCCTTTCTAGTTTTCCATTTGTAAGAAGAGATCTCACATAGGGGACTCAAGATCACAATCCATGCACCTTTAATCTCTGAGTTTGTCCACTTTTCTAGATCCAGTTTCATGGTTGCTGCCACTCATACTTCACATATATCCCTAATCAAGGACAGTATTTAGTCTCATCGCATATTGACTTCATCCATGTTCCTCATCAGTTCCTGATCTCATCCAGTGTATTTCATGAAGCACTTTTTGCTTCTTGGAGTCACATTTCTCTTTCTGTCGACATTAGCACAATTTCCAGAAGGGTGATAGTATCTTGACTCTCATTACCTTTACAATGAGGAGCCTCAAACGACATAGAGAAAACCATCATTACTCTCTTCTGTCATTGAACCCCTTGACATTCAACTGCAACACAATCTCATGTTACGGTGGGTCTTACTTTACGACTATTGAAATTGTTTTATGCTAGCCAAAGACCTCTACAAATTGTTGGTCCATCAATGCCTACGAGTCATCAACACTTATTACAGGTGTCATCACCTCTTTTCAGAGTATGTTCTCCATCAGAATTTTCATCTGCCATTATCAAACAAACCCAGAGGGTGCTGCAGTTATCTACATTAGCATACAACTTCAGTTACTATCTCACATATTTGAGTTACATAACATGAGCATGAGGCATGCCCACCTCATTTGTATACAGACTTTATTTTCATACCTAGAGAAATGTTCGGTCCCATAGTTTCCCCTCTCCCTTCGACGGGTCACTCTTGCAGTTCCTCTCAGCACTCTTTCTTACAATGGTAGTCTCAGTAGAAGAAACATTGATTTATTTTGTCTATACATATGCTCCTAACCTCACACATCAGGGGGCATCTGTTATCACTGAAATTTCATCCACAAATGGTTATAGGAATCTAGCATCTCCAAACACCTATTAGTTCACCTACAACCCCACAAAAGAATTTCCAAAAGGCACAAACTATACAATTGGTTATAAAATTGGCATGTGTAGAAACACTACAGGAATCATGTGCACATGTGTAGGCCAAAGAAGCCAAAAGAGCACACATGCACCTGATGCGTGACTGTGTATGACAAAAGCCACACACTCTTGTGAACGATGCATTTATGGTTCTTTTCGTCCCCTCACCCACTTCTGGTTCAGCTGCCAATTCGATTTGACCCTCAAATCCAAGCTGAATCCACATGGGGGGCTGGTCAAGGACCCAAGGGTGCCCTAAAGGGCCCCTTGTTCACACTAAAGACCAGTTGGATAATGCCTCAAATATTTGTTATAAAAAGAGGCCATGGGTGCACTATGAATTCAAGAATCTCATTGTATTTTTATGTTTCCTCTATTCTACTACAAGGAACCTCTTTCCTTCTTGGATCATATTAGCATCATCTCATTAAGCTATTCACCTCACCTCTTGAGGGAATACGTTTGGATTTCTTCACCATTTCCTTTCTAGTTTTCCATTTGTAAGAAGAGATCTCACATAGGGGACTCAAGATCCCTCCCTTGGAGGAAGAGGGGATCCATAAGTCCCCCTTTCTCTTTGGTGTTTTCCCACTAATATAATTTCTCCATTGGTGGCATGAATATTGGTCAATTGTTTGATTGATTTTGGTTCTAATTTTCTTATGCACTTTACTTTTGTTTATTTAGTTATTATTATCTTAGTTGTTTGTTTATTTCATGTGATTGAGTTATTTGATTCATACACTAACCTATGTCATGTCTAGCAGGCCCAACTAGACTTGCAAGTGTCCCTCTTTTTCTCATTCAAGTGGCAAAAAGGATACAAGAATGAGATACGATCAGATTTGGAAATTTAGTAGACTAGTTAATGCCCGATCCTTCATTAGTTTCTATCCCGTGCACCTATTATACAACATCATTTTGAAGTCGTTAATAGACAACATTACCACCCGCACTTGGGCCGTCAACCCATGATGAATTTAAAGTTTAAACATCTTTGAATATCTGGCAATAGATTTAATGAAATTACACTCATAACCCGAATTAAATGGTTGATGCGACAAGGCAAGTTCATTCCTTTTTAAATCTCTAGAATGGTTTCAAATGAATTCATTGTGTGCACAAGTTGAATTCCAGAGCATCCAAAGGAGCAGAGTGAATGTCCTGAGACTGTACCCCTTTGATTATCAAAACTAGGTTTAACAAGATGCAGTGGTATGTATTCAAGTTTGTCAATTCATTGGTTGTAATATATTCCTCCGGTTTTCCTGCAAAAACTCTAAACTATGTTCTAGTCGCAAGTAATATGTTGTTGAGAAATCCAACCATCAGACGCTCATCGAGGGCACCCAAGCTAAAAGAAGATGAAATAGGAAAAGGTTCTTCTTCGAGGACCACGAGGCAGTTGAAGTATGCTCCATAAAGCTTTTGTCTAGCCTCCATAAACCAAGAACGATTTTGTCTAGCCTCCATCCTTTGGTGACACAGAGGAAAGTACCAGATCCAAAGTAATGCTCCCACTGTGGGGGGATCTCTTCAACAAAATTAGCCGAGAATAATATCCAAAGTATATCCCTCGTAGCATCCCAAACGTAAGGGCGCTCGATGACCAAGTGTTCCCAAACATTTGACGGTCGTATTTACACATGGTGGCAAGTAGAACCTCGATTTTCCCCTGCATAGAGGTTATGAAATGGCTCATCGACCATACAGACGGGAATTGTTTGATCAATTGTGAAAATGGAGGACGTATCAGAGTCTTCCTCCCAACAGAAGTCCAAAAATACTACAAGCTTAGAGACCTAGAGGAGCGGCTCAACACATAATTCGTGGTGAAGTTCTATGGATTTCATGACACCAGCCAGTTGATGGCCTCATGGGGGACACAAGACAAGAAGTTAAATAACCATAGCAATGGCTGGTACAAGACAATAAAACTAAGAGAGACATACATATATTTTATGGCTCTCATATGCCAACTATATGGAGAAAAGGAATGCTCCAAGTTTTTGGAAGCATGGATGTTGTTGGCATACACGATGGAAATATCCGGGAGAAGCTTCAACTAGAGAGATGTAATATAAAAAACAATAAGCATCTGTGTACAATAGGCTCAGACGCCAAATGAAGGAGAGGCACCCACTTTTTACATGGCCTCATGCCTAATCGATGTCATGTGTGCAAGGAATGTCTTTCCCGGCATGAATTTAAGATGGCATGTTTTTGAGCTCCCAATCCACATATACTTCAACATACTATGGGAGAAAAGGTACAAGAAATCTTACGTACTCATTTGCGATGAATTCATCATCCGCATTCATTTCATTATTTTTAAGAAGGAGTGCCCAATTTTATCTGTGACATCCAAGAAAATGATAGAAAAGGTAGGCCATTGGTATCTAGATGACCTCTCAACCTACCTCATGGTGTTCGGGGCCACCATATCACCACATCTCCTACCTTCTCATGTTCCAGACCAACTCATTGTGGGATAAATATGTTATCAGACTATACTGCAGGGCTATAACGCCACACTACTCAAGGACAAGAAATGGGCTTTCATACCCTACGGTTTCCATGTGGGGTTCTATCTAGTGAAGGATATTGTTCAAGATAAATAAGAAGCGCTTAGCCAACTGGAATTGAGGTTCCCAATAGGCCGATTCCACAAGAATGACCCTAAAGTCCTGGTCCTCCAACATGCTTCGTAGGTATTATCTTGTTGGCCTTACGCCCATGACAAATTCGAGGAAAAAATATTCAAAGAGTGCACCTAGGACTGGGATGAAGTGGTGCAGAGGATGAACAACCCAAATATGACCAGGTTCAAGGACATGAGCATAGATGAGCATGTCGAAATGATAGATA
The DNA here is from genome assembly GCA_009831015.1 of Picea engelmannii. Lineage (NCBI taxonomy): Eukaryota > Viridiplantae > Streptophyta > Pinopsida > Pinales > Pinaceae > Picea > Picea engelmannii. The sequence goes on along the minus strand of WSFP011427834.1, from coordinate 6,733 downwards.
AATCATCCCAGGAATCCCTCAGAGCTAGGGACGAAATCAAAGCGACAGAGACAACATAGGCATAGAGAAGGGGATTGATCTTGATGAAAGGGGCACAAAGAATCATTGATCAATTGGAAAATGACCCTAATCTTATAGAAATGATGAGGATTCCCACTGATGACCCAATCGAAAGATGTGTGGAACCAAGTGGCCTAGAGACGATGCAGCTTAAAGAAATCACTGGGTTAGAAATCCTTGAAGTGCCACCATCACAAATCAGATCACCAAGGGAAATGTTGACCCAGCCTGAGATAGTAGGGACATCCAGGAGAATAGGTGTACCAAATCCATTATTTGATTTGATAACCATCTACGATGATGAGGTGATTTCATAGGTGTCCCTGGTCACCCCAGTGCAGGTTACATAAGAGAAATAACTTGAGAAAGCATCCACCCTGGGTCTCAATGCTCTAGTTCAGAGCCATCTGTAGACCGAGCATGAGGCGGAAAGCACCTTTGTAATATCCCTAGGCTGAACCCAATTGTAATGTAAATGAAAATGTACATAAGCTGGTGAGTTGTTTGATATCATTTTGTATCCACATTTCATGGCATAGTGCATGCTTGTACTGCACAGTAAAATGATGAAGTGTGCACATTCCTGGATACTGCGCACATCAACTTGAGTGCGCATGATATTGAGGCCAGGGATCCTTTTGTATATATGATGAGTTTTATAGGCTGGTGAACCAGTTATTATAAGCTAGGATGCTTATGTTTTGATTAGGCTGGAGAGTCTAGATGTTAAAGGCCAATGCACCTATTTTTATATATGTCTCATCATTAATATAAAATACATCATTGCACACAGACTGACCATGATAAAAGAGTATCGGGGACTAAAATACACTAGTTAGGGAAAGGGAGAGGCCTAAAATTTAAGGATAAGGGATAAGCTAGGAGTTTTAATCCAAAAAGGAATATTATATTAATATTTCTTAAATCATAAAGTATGGATAATTATTTATCCTAAGTTCTAAAGTTTGGGACAAGTGGGCCAAAGTAGCTCCCAACATGCAAAGTGTCAAGTTGAGGACATGCATACATATTTTTGGGACTTAGTTCATTTCCTATCATCTTTTCCATGATTCTTCCCATCATTCCTCCCATCATTCAGTGATCCCAGTCAATCATCCATGACCATGCACACACCCATTGAGCTATCCATCGTATCTTCATGACTGTACTTGAACCTGTATCCATATCCATTTTATGTTGGTGTACCTAGTTATCTTGGGAGCTAGACTGAAGAAGTAGGTTGTCAGGCCCATGGAATATTGAAGAGTCGGGTTTTCAGGCCGATGTGCAATTCTATGGGTGAGAGAATTATTGGGAATTGATTTCTTGAATGTGCTAAATTTCATCTACAGTGCTCTAAGACTTCTCGTCCGACCTGTTGCTGAAGCCCAGAAAGAAAGTGGGGCAGTCGAAGGACTGTTGAGTAGAGAAGGGGCACACTTGCTGGGTGGGACAGGCATGTGGGGAATGGGGGACTTTAGGTTGTTAGTTTGATTTGGCACCTAAAACAGAGTCTTTCATGTTGTCTATGAGCCTTTAGCCTGGTTAAGAATCCCTTTACCCAAGTGGAATTTAGTTCCAAATCAAGAGTGACTCACTTTTGAGAATGATGAACAATGTGTTCTAAGGCTGGGAGGTTCGTGGAAGGTCTGCACATAGTTGGTGACATTATTACCAAGATAAGTGTCAATATTGTGATAAATTTACATGTTGCATTGTTATTTACGTTCTTGTTTTTATGGGTTATCATATGTGTGGTTATAACTGTGTTTATTTTTATGGTTATTTTTGGTATATGTTGCATGTATACATTTACTATTATTTCAGTGAGAATCTGTGTATTTACAGATGTATTTGTATGTTAACATTTTATATATAATTCTTCCGCAAGAATTTTGAGTGTATATATTTTAATTGCATGTAGTTCAAAAAATTTATGTGGCATAGCTCAGTTGGATATTAGGTATGTTACAGTATGTTCCACAGAGGGAATGAAAGAGTTCTTTGGTGTAGTGTGGCCCGACATGGATGGTCGGGGATGTTACAACCTTAGACACTGAGCCACTTGACATACTAGGAACCCCAATGGACATCTTGGAGGATGAGTTAGGAGTGGGTGAATAAGAAGAAGAAATTCCACAACAAGAAATCGACATTGCAACAATCGACCATCAAGTAAGTAATGAACCTGCCCCTGATTCCTTAGTTTTGGCCAGTGACTTACCACTCGATGAGGAACAACTAGAGGTCGGGCCATCGGGATATACATAATAGGTGTAGGAACCAAGCCTTGAAAAAATATACACAGTTGGGAGCTAGGTAAACACTCTAACTTGGGGAGATCAACAAATCCCCGAACCTATTGATGAGGTCACCGATATACAAGAAATCGCCTATGATTGAAATAAGAAATCCATCATGAAGAGAACCACTAAGAAGAGGAATATTGCGGTGGACAGTTCGATCCTCATCACCACATAGGAGAAATTGATCAGCACAGAGCATGCCAGGATGTCTAAGCTTATCGATGCAAGGATGGAAATCACAGATGCCACCCTAGATAGAGAAAGGAAATATGAAGAGGAGATCACTGCTCCACTAAAGGAGATCGATCATCTGCACCATTTGGAGAAATAATATCAGGACTCCACACAGCCCACGATGTTTTTGAGAAGTGAGTTCCAAGATGCCTACAAAAAATTCACAAGTGAACGACATCTTTTTACTGTAGGGATAGTCGACTTCCAGGAAGACACTCTTATAGAACTAGAGACCTTAAAATATGTGGAAATATGGTATGAGAAGGCCCACCAAGAAGTGGAAATATGGGCCAAATACTGAGTGAAAATGGCCCAAAAACCTCAGCTAGAGATTTAAGAAATATGGGTCGACTGCGAAAGTAGATGGGTCAAGATCAATTGGGATATGAAAGACATCATTCTCCTAGAATTTGGCTCACCTGAGGATTTTTTCAAATTGCATGATATATTCAAACAACATGTAGAACAAGACTCGGCATGGACTACAAATATAGAAAATGTGGCGAACATGGCATCGGGATAAGTACAACAGTTCATGGAGCACCCAGTCAAGGCTCGAACAATATTACAACAGTTAAGTATCAAGATAGTCAAGTATCAAGCATGGGCAGTAGAAGTAAAGGAGATCCTTTCGGCCCCGATGGACCAACATAGGTTCTCGTATGCCAACACATGTGAGGAACTCTTTGTCATATTGTCATAGTATGGGAATATTCATCCACTTCAGTGAAACCATTCAATGCTCAGAAGACAGAGAGATGGAAGTGCCATGTGGCGATGTTTTGTTTTACTTAGATTGCACTTTTGATAGATATTTTTATCTAATGATTTGTTATAAATAAGAGGATCGACCTTTTAGAAAGGGTCGATGGTTTTGGCAAAGACTCTCATTATTGGAATTGTAAAGAAATATTTCCAAACTACCTTAATTAAGAAGTCTTTTTTAGGGTCAGAGACAAACCTTTTTTTTTCATCAAAGGATTGTGTGATTAGATTTGAGGAGGAACTACTTTCGACCTTGTTTCTTGAATGGATGTTGTAATGAGTAAGAGTTTTTGAATCTATTGATAAGTTAGTTGATTCAATGTTTTTATAATTATTGTCTCTAATGATGGAAGGAAAAATCTTTTTGTTAATGTGTGATTAATGATCAAAGCTAAGGAAACTATTTTTTTTTCCATCGTTTTATTGCATGTATGTTGTCTTTCGATAATTGTATCTTAGTGAATAATTGAAATACCATCAAGTTGATGTATTAGTAGTAGACTTGTCATAGGTGTGAAAATATTTGTCTGCATACTTGAGTACAAGGGTTATCCCAAGAACATCCTTCTTCAGTAGTTTAGATTTCCCCTTTTACCAACCGATTTATACCAGCACACATCTTTTAGCGTCCCCACCTAATAAACTAAAATACAAAAGAGAACTTTTAAAATGAAGGAGGAACTTTCATAAGAAGATATCCTATATATCACTACATAAATCCCATCGTTTATTTGGCTGGATCGATAGATCTGGAGAGACATTCCACTATCAAATGCTGGAGATTCTAATTGGGCCTTGGTGGTGGGTTTGGTTCTTTCTCTTGAGTTAAATGGATTTACGACCCCTCATTAAAATTGGCACTATAAAGAGGGCCTGTTGAATGAATGGCTAACAATATTTATGATATAATATTTCACTCAACCTGTAGATTCAAAACAATCCACATGCATGGCTAGTCATTCTCAAGACAACCCACATACATTGAGTACTCTTGAAATGAGTAACTCACCCTAGCAAGAGGAAGAACATTTATTCCCTGAAATACCTTATGGTCTTCCCCATGAGGAGTTGAACTAATTCATAAGAATCACAAGAGCTTACGCCCAACAAATTGGAGAACTACCCTTAGCCTTGTTACTTCCTTGCAAAAAAAACGTAAGCAGACCAGTGGTCAACACCCCTAACCAGAATTTTTTTCACACAATAGAAGAACTGATATATTTTTCCCTCATCGATATCGAACATCCCCTCAATCTAATCCCCAAAACACCAGCTGGTAACTTCTCTGAGCCAAACAATTTTGAATCTGATGAGGCATGGTTTAACTCCAAACGCTCATCTTCGGAGTTAAATGACATGGAGGATAACAATGATCAGAATGAAGGGGAAACCCACCTCCGAATAATCAACCTTGGTTGGCCAGAGATGCTCTGGAAATACCCAAACGAGTAGATAACCTTCCTCAACATCCAGAAAAGTTACTCCCTAAATTTGACCCTGAAACCTCAGGATTGCCTGAAGACCATATGAAGAAGTTCATACTAGATATTTGATTGATGAATGTCCAACAATAAGACATAGTATGCAGGATTCTCCCTTATACCTTTGAAAATTTAGCCTCTACATGGTATTTTAACTTTCTTGTAGGGTCCATAACTAGTTGGATGAAGTTTAAAAAGGAATTTTTAGACAAAATTGTAGAGGAAACCACTACAAAAGATTTGATGGAAGAGTTGTTCACCACCACCATGAGTTCAAAGGAGAAGGTTAAAGAATTAAATCAACGATTCACCACTATCCTAAACAAATTTCAACCCAAAGTTAAATCCACTCAGGCGTTTCAAATCGAAGTATACGCTAATTCTCTCCCTACTTCCATTTCCATGTTTGTAAAAAGGGTTGCGAAAACAACCCTAGTTGATAATTTTGAGGAAGCCAAAATAGAGAAATGTAAAGAAGGTCAAGTCTCATTAGTTAAGAAGGAATATTAACCTCCACGTAGGAGAGGACTCTTGTTGACCAGACCCCCAGGGAAACAAATAGAACAAGGTCCCGAAAAAGGAAGTGGATTTATAGAAGACCTACAACGGATGATAAAGAGGTTTTCAAATGAAATCATAGACATGAAAAGAAGTGGAGGGGAAGGAAACCAAGGCCAAAGTCCCTATAAACCCTTTTTTAAAAGAAATCCACCATTCAAAGAAATTGAACCTCCCCCAACCAACTTAAACATTAACCTGGGAAATGTAGCATCTGACTCCTTTTGTACCTATCACCAAGATAAACATTCTGAAAGAGACTATCCACAATGGGTGCATGCCATGACTTTGATGTAAAATCAGTTTCTAGATGAGGTTTCCCTTACCAAACAATCAAGTGGCTTAGCTATGAATATTGTTGATTAGGAAGAAGTTGACCTACTGGAAAAAACAACCATGCTGCTTTGGGACCCTGACCTATCGATGCCTTCCGATGATCTATTTGAGGTTTAATATTAGCCCATAGAGGCATTGGTTGTGCAAACAAGAAGTAAGGGTCATTCGGTCTCAAGTGACCTGACTGTTTCCCACACTTTGAGAGGGAAAAAAAAATTTGATCACCCGAAATAATCTTTTCTCTCCCAAAGAAATCCTATACAAATCCATACAAGAGAATCGTCCAAGCTAGACTACAACATACTAGAAGATTTAAAAAAATTAAAGGAAAATACATTGGTCATGGACATGTGTAAAATTCCTAGCAAAAGGACTTTCTGTTACAATCCTTGAAGTCAGTAGAACCTCCTATAACAAGAATTGACCAAGGATAAAATCCATCCCTTATGGATCTAAGAAATAAACCATCTGTAAACTCTTTCTCTAAATATAAAAAGGGAAAGCCTTTTGTACCACCGTTCCTCTTGACATTTGAAGTCTTCAAAATAAACCTCCATAATTGTTTGTTTGACTTAGGGGCATCCTCTAGTGTTATTCCATTATCTATCTGCAAGAAATTAAACGCAATCCCTCTCCAACGGATAAACATTTGATACAATTGGATAGAACCCAGGTGAAAGCTATGGGATAACTCAAGGATGTCATGATCATAATGGAAACACACTCGAAATTTTTTCAAGTGATTGACATCATTGTAGTAGATATACCAGAAGCTTATGGATTGCTACTTAGTTGAGATTGGTCCGAGAATTTGAATGGATACTTTAGCACAGACTGGACTCACCTTTGGTTGCCATTAAAGGGACATGCAAACATGACCAGGATCGATAGGGAAAAGTATCTCAAACATACTGTCACTGATTTATAAGCCCTTAACGAACCCTCTTTGACAGATTTCCCCGTACTATGAAACTATTCCTGTGACTCTGATTT
>ML865365.1:5644-22049 GCA_009831015.1 Picea engelmannii | reverse complement strand
TACCTAAGGAGCTTGAAAGAAAACTATTGGCTCTTTTGTTTATGAATTGGAATCTTTGTTAGATTTCTTGACATTCAAGAGTGGCTAGGATCACTATGAGAAAGTGGGTGCTTAACAAAGACACAATTACCTTTGAACTTCATTGGCTCATAAACGATTTTAAAAATTAGTGACAAAGATGATATGGTAAGGGTTTGTTAAAACATTAATCATAAGTTAGTTGGTTAGTTAAGTTAACCTAACTGTTATACAATTACATGTTATACAATTACATGACAGTTATGGTCTTTTGTATTATATATCTATATCTATGTACATGATTATTTATAGAAGCATTGATGAATAGAGTATGTCTTTTCTGCCATTGTTTAGTTATCTCCGTTCATCATGGTTTTTTGATTGCTTCTATTATTTCCATTATATTTCTGCGATTTTTTTCATTATGAATCTAACAGTGGTATCAGAGCATGATATTGATCTTATGGGCCTGGTAGTTTATAAGAGCACTATAATTCTTAGTGCCTAATAATACCATGGTAGTTTTTCCATGGTAGATGATGAAAAAGCTGATATGAAAGTAAAGAAGAATTATGTGTTATTTATCTTCTCTATTTTGATAGTTATTTTACCTTCTGTTTATTTTCTTCCTATCACGACTTGCACTTGCAAGAATGTTGTTGGCTTATGCTATTGATGAATTTTGTGAATGCAAAGTAGAAGGGCGTATTTTGAAAGAAGGAGAACGCTTCTCAATGGTGAACCCTCGACCTGGTAATTGAAGTGAAGTATTATCAAAGTGGAGACAAGACAAGAAAGGCGACACGATCAATTTTTGTTGTTGTTTGAAAATGCACAGGAATAGGAAGGCGCCGAGAACACAGTGAATAGCGTCAGCATTTTATTTTTACAGAGGTTATTCCGTGGAGAAAGATATAAGCTGTCAAATGCAACGTGGTGAGATATAAATTTGTCGCGTACAGAATGGTCTCTGCCAGGACTTGTGAAGGAACCGTCGACCATCAAGTCAAAGCAACCATGTTATAGTGGAGGTTCTATCATCGCCAGAATTGGAGGAAGGAAGATGAAAGTTGTTCTAACTTCCAAGCATATAATTTTTTTTGGGGGGGGTTAATTAAGCCGGGCATATAATGTTGTTATTGTTCAGATAATTTGTGTATGTATATTTATTCAAGTTGAGAACTGTTTATTTCCTTTGAGAATGGATATGGATAAACATATTAAGAGATTATGCAAAACAAAAGCTAACTCCGATGATACAGAGCTCCAATATTAGAGGCAGATCGGTTATGGGAATTAAATTTGATTACCAAAAGACAACGCTTCCAAGAAAGTCAAATCTTGGAAAGAGTGGCTATAAAGTCATCAAATTTCAATTTTATTAAAATGACATGAGAGATTGGGAATTAATTTTAAAGTTAGCCATAGTTGTGGGGTAAAAGCCATTGTTGAGAGGAAGCATTGGATTATCTTCAAAATAGTTGTTGTTTGCATAAAACATTGCTTTATGAGGGTTATAGCTTGCAAGATCCCTTTAAAAAAATAAATTGGAGTGATAAGTCATATACCTTGCAAGATCTCTTAAAATCTTTTGGAGTGATAAGTCATTAAGTTTATTAAAAAAAAGAAGAAGGTGCATTTCAAGGAAACATAAGGAGTTATAAGAATGCTCTCATTATAAATGCTTGTAATTGTAAAATTGTTTAATTGTTTGTAATTGGAGTTATAAGGGTTTGTTATTTATTTGAAGAATTTTTGTAAAGGTGTTATAAGGAGTTTTTGGAAGTTATAAGGAGTCCTCTTTGACCCACCCGAAATTGAATAAGGGGGTCTCTCTTAGGATCTTTGTGTGCGTTATTGGTTATCCTGTAGTTTTTTTGGCATTCATGCAACGGACGATCGCTCTTGGCATGCACAACAGGATACAAAATTGAATTTTGTGGCATCAACATACAAGCATCTCTCTTCCATATTCTGCATAATGGAAAGAATTGAAGAACTATTTACAATATTGCGCACATTAATTAACTCAACTACAAAATCTACAATTGCAATAAACAAGTGCACTCTTAGTACAGTGATTACTTGTTTACAAGTAACGCACAAGAAGATTGATATGTTCAAACTTCAAAACAAGTTGTTGTTTGATGAGTTAAGTTTTCTTCGACACCAACAATGTGATTTTAACAAACACAATGACATCAAGGATGAGAATGAAGACGCTCAGTTGACTAGTGATGAAAGTCATAAACATGAATATCAGTTAGATGAAGTCCCTATATGGACTAGGATATGTACAGGATGCTGACAACCTTTTTCATTTTCCTAATTATAGCGAACCTGTTTGCTTTGTGAGTGGAGGTTTTTTGAATGATGATAAGACGATAGAGCTTGCGGATATTGGTAAGGAACAGGTACAGGATATAGCTGATGATGATGTTGCTAATCGGTCGGATAAAGAACCCATATAGTGCAAACATTGTCATCGGTTTGGCCATGATAAGTCAAACTGTTTTGATCTTCACCCATGCAAATTTTGTGGGAAGACAAATCATCTCTCAGTAAGGTGTCAAAAGCGCAAGCGGAAACAAATTCATTTTGAATGGTTAGGAAATTGGCGTTGGTGTTTGGAAGCCAATTTATTGGAGTAGTCTTATCACCGGATTTATACACAAGTACAATCGTACTTGATTGGAGATATTTCTACAGTTGAAGGACATGAATGTTTTTCAAGATTTGTTGATTTAGGGTATAATCGGGGCCCAGTTGATGTAGTCTTCTGAGTTGAAGATCGAGTCTTCAGACTCCGCTGGAAGACAATTTGATGTGATGGATCTCTTCTTGGCCATACTTGCGAATGACAGGTCAAGGGAATTGGAACCACTTGTCCCTGACAGGGGGGAAATCTTGTTGAGTTAGGTTCCAAGTTTGATTTTGAGTCAGGTTCCAAGTTTGATTTAGAGCCCGTGAACAGATGATCAAGTATGCAACCTAGTTCTTGGTATGCAGTCTTGTTCCTGAACATATTGTTGTTGATATGGTTTGTGGTTAGCTTAAAACCACCAATTGAGCAGAAGACATGAAGTTCTTCTTGTTACATTTCATATTTTTGAGCCTTGAGCTCTTGTTAGTTTATGGTCAACTTAAAACCATGCCATTTACTAGAAGAAATCAGCTTCTACTAGATATTCGGTTTGTGGTCATTCCGAAACCACCAGATTGGTTTGTGGTCATCCTGAAACCACCAGATGAGTTTGTGGTCAACCTTAAACCACCAATTTAGTAGAAGACATCAACTTCTGCTATTTTTTTTTCAGAGTTCAGAGAGCATTTTCAGCCAACCCTCTGAATATTCGCTTGACACATGTGATTGTCAAGTAGTGGCAATTTTTTAGGCAAGAACAAACTTATGATTAAGGGGGGATGTTAAAACACTAATCATAAGTTAGTTGGTTAGTTAAGTTAACCTAACTGTTATACAGTTACATGACAGTTAGGGTCTTTTGTATTATATATGTACATGATTATTTATAGAAGCATTGATGAATAGAGTATGCCTTTTCTGCCATTGTTTAGTTATCTCCGTTCATCATGGTTTTTTGATTGCTTCTATTATTTCCATTATATTTCTGCTCTTTTCTTCATTATGAATCTAACAGGGTTGAGGAGCTTGGGTTAAATTCGACTCTCCCATTGTTAGAGGCATCATTTTGTCAATGTCTGATGATGATGTAGTGGAGGTTGGAGCATGCCAACAAGGAATGGACTTAGCCTCGTGCAATGAGGGAAATATAACAAGGAATGGACTTAGCCTCGTTTAATGAGGGAAATATAATTTCTTTGGAGTCTTCGAAACTTCCAAAACTAACAATGTTTTGTAAAGGAGGAGGAGAGGGGCCAAGGATTTACATTTAAGGTCAATTGTCAATCCTCCAAGCCAGTTGCATTCAAGGAAGGAATAACGAGCAAACTGCGTGATAGTTGCCAACTTGGTCTTGAAAAGAAGAGTTATGGAATTATTGGACAAATCAATTTTAAAGTAACAGACGTCTGAAAATAGAACAGATGCACCTGATTTGTTGATGTTGCAATAGTTGCCCTCATTGTATTGTTGGATCAATGACATTTCGAAGAGCACCACTTACTAGGAGAGAAATTAGGAAGTGCAATGGAATGGGTGTACATCTAATTGGCCACAACAAGGATGTGTTCAACCAAATGGAAAGACTCAAATCAACTGTAACATGTCATGATCTCAACCTTAACTCAAGCTGTCATGATCTAGACCTCAACTCAAGCAGAATTGACAGAATTTCCCTGTACGCAATTGTGTAATGAATGGTTGGACTCCAAGGGGAAGAAAACCTGAGGATGAGCCTGAAGAAGCCAAAAACGCCATATCAGAATGTGGGTATGGAATAGGAGTAATATTGTGTTGTTATGCTTAGTCTTGTTCCTGAAAATGGCGAGGAAAATTGACATTTGATAGGCAAAGGAGGGACCACTTCCGTCCCCTGCAGAACTTTATCAATCCTACAATGGGAGGATAGTTAGTGCGATTCTATGGGGTCAACTCTGTAGTCCTAAACATGAATTAAAGCTAACAGGAAGGTCAAAATTGATTAGTTGACCATGCAGGCAGCCATGAAATATAGGTATAGGCAACTAGGATCAAATTGGGGATGGTAGAAAAACTTTAAGGCATCTAAGAGAGGCCAGAAAGCCTCTCAGACAGAAGATCTGCCAAGTGTCAAACATATGATGTTGTTGGAGAAGCTTGATGCCTCTAGTTGCTTCCAAAGTGGAGCAGGCGCTCCTGCGATTGAGGAAATTCATCATTGTAGTAAAATTATTTTTTCCAAACATAGCACTTGATAAAGTTCCTGACCCCATGGTTCACTACACTTTGCAGAGAGATATCTGTTATTAACCTTAAAAAATGGGCATTCATTAGAAATTTAGAACTATAATGTACGATATGACCTTTATGACAGCTCTATTGGATGCTGTCAATTTTGTTATTTTTGTTTATTTAAACTCACGTTATAAACTTTACATTGGTTGTCGGTGAGCTATAATGTCCTCAACTGCAAGTAGTGTTTTTTAAATAATTTATTTTATGGTGTGCAGCTACATTATCAAAATGACCAAATTTTAGGACAGGTCAAGAGTACCAAGTGTTTTCTTTTCACATTCCATGAGCAGAGCAGAAGTGAAGTGAAAAGGTAAAAATTTTGAAAGAGGTCAAATGTTTGTACAAATGCTTGCAGTAGTTCATGTAGGAATAGAATAAAGGTGGACAACGTCCAGCTGTTGGCAGGACTCTGAGGATGGTTGCTTTTTCTCCAGCAGCAGGATTCCGAGGATGGTCGCTTTTTTTCCAGCAGCAGGATTCCGAGACTGGTTGCTGGCAGCAAGAAATGCTATCTTTCAAATCCTATTATCTTGAGTTTCCATGGCTTTGTTCTCATAGGGGATTTGGCAGATGACTTTATTTCTTTATCTGCAGAATGCTCATTTTTCATTATGCTCCAAGTCGAACACTTTTTGAAAACCTGCATGGTGTGAAACTGTGAAACTTGGACATCTGCATATATAATAAAAAATATGCTCTTCAAAACATCCGTACAAACAGTATTTTTGTATGGTTGTCCTGTTTGGGCTTCTGGGCCTCTCCAAAAAAATCTTGGAAGAAAGTTGAAAGAGTTCAGAAACTGTTATTTTTACAGTTAAAAATACAAACCCCCTACTCTGATTTTAGCAGAAACAAGTATGTTACCTTTAGAGAAGAGAAGCATTATGCCAATTTATTATATATATTATCAAAATAAAGCATATGGATATGAACATATTACCAAGGCAAGCAAAGATTGCATCATCTCAAGATAAGGCAGAATTCAGTGTTTATTATGTGAATGGATGAAAAATCCTCCAGACAACTAGCTGGTAATCCGACACTTGGGTTCTTAAGTCAGTTAGGAGCCAGTGACCTGACGAATTCTGTGTTCCACCACTGAACTTGAATAATCTAGATGCCTGTGCAGAAATTCAGATTGCCTCAACCCCTCTGGTGTAATGTGTTAAATTTGGCAGCATCGACAGTCATTCTCCAATGAGAGGCCACATGGGCCACCCTGAGGCTAGCCAGGGAGATTTGGAGAATCAACCAGCCTAGTGAGGTATTGAAAAAAGCCAGGGGGAACGTACAACCTCTGTGAGTCAAACCAAAAGTCAGGACGAACAAGATGCTATGTAAGTCTAATGCAAAAGTCAGGGGAAACGGACAACCTTTGTGAGCATAGATAGACTAGTGCAAAAGTCAGGGGGAACGTACAATTTCTGTGAGCATAGACAGACTAGTGCAAAAGTCAGGGGGAACGTACAACCTCTGTGAACCTAGTCAAGCCTTGTGAGCCATGAGCAAAAGTCAAGGGATCTAGCAAAAGTTAGGTTGAATATAAAATTCCTATGAGCTAGAAACAAACGTTATTCCTAATATTGCAAATGATATAAATGTATTGATCTAGTGCGTTGGCACATGTAACATTATCCACCATGAAGAGAAATTCGAATTGCCTTGTAAAAAGTTGAGTTGTAACTGAAGTCTCAAGTCTAGTTCTATTTTCAAACTAAAGTGTAATGTTGAGTTGTTACTGAAGTCTCAAGTCTAGTTCTATTTTCGAACTAAAGTGTAATGTTGAGTTGTAACTGAAGTCTCAAGTCTAGTTCTATTTTTGAACTAAAGTGTAATGCTGATTTAAGTCAAGCATGCTTTCACACCTCTATTTCGAGCCCTCTCCTCTTCTCCTCTTCACTCCTTTATAAGCAGAGGTCGACTGCTCTCTTCTATACAATTCTATGCAGGTCAAGGGTGAGGCATATAGAGGCGCATATCAATGAGACAGAGGCAACGTATCAAAGGAAGCATATTAGTGCTGTAGAGGCACATATAGAGGCAACATATCGGTGTTGCATATCAGCATACAAAGGCAACATATCAGTGTTGCATATCAACATATCTGTGTTGTAGATCAACATAATAAAGATGCATATCAACATACAGAGGCGCATATCTGTGCTGTAGAACAGCGTAATAAAGGCGCATATTAGTGTTGCATATCAGCATATCAGAGGTGCATATCTGTGTTGTAGATCAACATAATATAGGCGCATATCAGTGCTGCATATCAACATATTAGAGGCGTAGATCTGTGCTGTAGATCAACATAATAGAGGCGCATATCAGTGTTGTAGATCAACATAATAGAGGCGCATATCAATGTTGCATATCAAGATATAGAGACAACATAATTAGAGGCACGTATCAATCAATTAGAGGCAGTCTCAATAGCCCATATCAGAGCTGATATATCTCAGTGTTTGAAAGCAACTAGGATACATCTATATCAACAAGGTCTCTTAGTTATTTGTCAGGTCAGAGTCAATTTGGCAAGCTCTTTAAGAGTATAGTATTCATGGTGGTTATTTGTAAGTGATCTTACATTATTAATGTAATAAAGGAATATCGTTTGCTGGGGTTTTTCTCCCTATATAGGGTTTCCCCAGTGTATGTGTTGTTAATGTGCATGCTTACGTATCTACATGATTAGTGCGATTCAATTATGATTCTATATTGTTGAAATGTATTAAGATGGAATCAAAGGGTTGAAGAATTTAAAGAAATAATCCGCATAAGAAATCAAGCTCAAAATTTAACATGGTATCAGAGCTTAGGGTGTGTTAAGCTTGTTGAAGTGCAGCAACAATTATACATAGATCCAAGCAAGCTTGATTAAGTTTCCAGTGTGAGGTCCATGGCATCCTCCATTTCAATCAGGGTCAAGGATAGGCCCGAAGGAGCTGCCAACTTCATTGTGTGGAAGCTCCAGATAACAAATATCTTGCAGGAGCATGATCTTGAGTAGTATGTGACCATAGTGGTGGAGGAACCCACCACTAATGTAGGAAGAGCATTGTTCAGGAAGAGTCAAGCAAAAGCTAAGAGAATCATCTTTGACTCAGTCAAAGACAATACAATGCCAGCGATGACTTCGTTAATGACTGCCAAGGACTGTATGGATACCTTGGTGAATCTATATGAGCAATGTGCTCCAAGTCAGAAGAGGACAATTAAGCACAAGCTTACGTATTTGAAGATAAATAAAGGTGAAATTTGAATCAGTAGCATCTTTTTGTTCCAGGATAGCCCAGATCAGAGATCAGCTTTTGGTCACAGGGGTCACAGTGGATGATGATGACTTAGTGTAGACCATATTTGATGGTCTTCCTTTTTCATGGGAGACCTTATCCAGTGTGACTGGGAGAGAGATTCAACCCACGTTTGAGAGGTTATGGCATGATTGCCTCCAGGAGGAGAGTCGCACTGCTACCAGAAGTGAGCCAACTAGAGGAGAGCATTCAGCATTAGCATCAAGATTCAAGGGAAAGAAGAAAGTCACTTTCTAGAAAGGCTCTCAGAGGAAGTCAAACACCAAATGTATGTTCAAAGGTAAGAGTATTGATACATCTAAGATTAAATGCTTTAGTTGCAATAAGTTGGGTCATTTTGCTAAAGACTGTTGGTTTAGAAAGAAAAATCCAAGGAAAGGGAAACATCATGCCTCAACTGCTGAGGATGTTGAATCCAAATGAAAACAGAAAAGTCCTATTAATGAGAGAAAATAGAAAAGAATATTACCTGGTTTTTGCCTTATCCTGTTCAGCTTTCACGGGGCCGAAAACTTGGTTAGTAGATAGTGGTGCATCAAAGCACATGACAGGGCACAAGGAGATCCTCTCAGATTTCAAGACAAAATCTTTTGCAGAGCAGGTTGAGCTTGGGCATGACAAATGTTACAAGATAGAGGGAGTAGGCTCTATCTCTTTCAGATTGGAATCTGGGGCTAGACTTCATGTTGATGAAGTATTATATGTTCCAGGGCTCAAGAAGAATCTTCTATCAGTGGCAACCCTTGAGGACAAGGGATATTGGGTGATCTTCAAGGACAAGAAGGCACTACTGTGGGCTAAAGGTATCCATTTGAGTACAATAGAATCCATTGGGATACGCAGAGGAGGACTGTACGTCGTGACAGGACAATCAGTTCAGGCATTGGCCCATGATGCGACTATCTCCAGCGAATTGTGGCATAGAAGACTTGGTCATCTTCATTACAAAGCACTTCTAGATCTGCAGAACATGGTATGTGGCATGCCCTCTATTTCTCTTAGTAAAAATGAAATTTGTAAGGGATGCATGCTAGGTAAAAATATAAAGAAAGCATTTCATGATTTCCTAGTAGTGACAACAGAGCACAGAGCATCATAGATTTGGTTCACTCTGATGTATGTGGTCCCATGTCATCTCCCTCACTCGGTGGTTGTTTGTATTATGTCATTTTTATTGATGATTACTCAAGAAAATGTTGGATATATTTCCTTAAAGCTAAAAGTGACACATTTGATAAATTCAAAGAGTATAAAGCCTTTATTGAAAAGCAGACAAGGAAACACATTAGAACCCTTATAACAAACAATGGAGGAGAGTTTCAATCTCTCCAGTTCGAGGATTTCTGCAAGTCAACAGGAATCAAGAGATAGTTGACTGTGCCATATAACCCTCAACAAAATGGAGTTGTTGAGAGGAAAAACAAGACAATTTGTGAGGCAGTGAAAGCCATGATGTTTGACTAGGATCTGCCAAATTTTTTATGGGCAAAAGCTACCTCCACTACCATGTATATTCAGAACAGGTGTCCACATGCTATCTTGAAGGACAAGACTTTTGAAGAGGTCTTCTCAGGGATCAAACCTGAAGTAGGGCATCTAAGGATATTTGGGTGTCCAATGTATATTCATGTCCCTAAGGAAAAGAGGACAAAGATGGAACCCTCAGGCAAGAAAGGGGTTTTTGTGGGGTACAATGAGAACTCCAAGGCTTACAAGATATATGTACCAGGTCAGAGACAAATAGAGGTAAGCAAAGATGTGACTTTCCATGAGGAAGCCGCATTCAAGAAATCCAGAGAGCTTCAGCAGGAATCAGAAGTAGTTCAACCAACTTCACTCTCTTCTGAAAATGATGAGTCAGATGATCAAAGGGAGGAACCTCATGAAGGGCCAAGTGATGAGCCCCTAGAACCTGTTGAAGAGTTAGAAAGAACTCTTGAAGAACCTCTAGCCAAAAGGAAGCCAGGGTGGCTTAAAGAAACAATGCAGGAAGCAGAAAAGATAGCTGCTCCCAAAGGAACTTTAAGGGAAAGTAAGAGGCCTCATAGGTTTGGAGGCTATGTTGCACTGATGAGCAGCATCAGTGAGCCGAACCTTCTTCATTTGAAGAAGCAGATAAATTACAAGTATGGAAGGATGCTATGCTTGAGGAATACAGGTCAATTCTAAATCAGTGGTCTCTTCCAAATGGATCTATAAGATCAAACATGCAGTTGATGGGAGTGTGGAAAAGTTCAAAGCAAGATTTGTAGCCAGAGGCTTCACTCAGAAAGAAGGAATCCACTACGAAGAGACTTTTGCCCCTGTAACCAGGTATACCTCCATTCGAACTATTATTGCATTAGCTTTAGTTCTTGGTTGGAAGCTACATTAGATGGATGTAAAAACAACATTCTTGAATGGAAAGATTAAACAGAAGGTCTTTGTGGAACAACCAGATGGTTTTGTACTGCATAACAAAGGCACTCGTGTATGCAAGCTAAGGAAGGCCTTGTATGGTCTTAGTAGGCTCCCAGAGTTTGGTATGACAGGATTGATGGCTTTCTTAAAAGCTCGGGCTTTCAGAAAAGTGATGCTGATGCAAATCTATACTTCAAGGTAAGAGGTAACCAACCTGTTATACTAATCCTGTATGTTGATGATCTCTTTCTAACAGGAGATGAAGGGATAATAGCCTGGTGTAAGAGGGAGCTAACCTCAGAATTTGAGATGAAAGACTTAGGCTTGATGCATTACTTCCTAGGATTGGAAGTGTGGCAAAGATAGGGTGAGATATTTCTGGCACAAGGAAAATGCACAGTGGATGTATTAAAGAGGTTTGGTATGATGGATTGCAAATCCATGTCTACTCTGATGGTTACCAACCTGAGGATGCTACATGATTCTGATACAGGTTCAGATTTGGTGGATCCCACTATGTATAGGCAGTTGATTGGATCATTGATGTACATGATCCACACCAGACAAGATATATGCTATGCAGTGATTGCAATGAGTCGGTTCATGACTGAACCGAGACAGAGACAATGGGTGGCAACAAAGCACATCTTGAGATATCTCAGAGGGACCATTACTTATGGTCTGAGATATACATCCAGTGGTAGTTTATTTCTGCATGGGTATGCAAGATGCTAACTGGGTAGGAAGCCCAGTGGATCGGAAGAGTACTTCCAGATACTGCTTCAGTTTAGGATCCGCTATGATCTCTTGGTCAAGCCGGAAACAGGGATCCATTGCACAGAGTACAACAAAGCCTGAGTTCATTGCAACAAGTGATGCTAGCAAGGAAGTAGTATGGCTCATAAAATTGGTTTCTAGGTTGTTTGGTGACAAGCTTGAGACGACGGTGGTTGACTATGACAATCAAAGTTGCATAAAACTGACAGAGAACCCTGTATTTCACGATAGGTCAAAACATATTGACATGAAGTACCACTACATCCGAGACTTGGTCAAGAGAAAAACTGTAAAGTTACAATACATAGCCACGAGCGAGCAGGTAGTTGATATCCTGACCAAGCCTTTGACCTCGAGACAGTTTGTATCGCTGAGAGGCAAGCTTGGTGTGGCTGAGAATGACTCCTTCGCTGATAGGGAGTGTTAAATTTGGCTGCATCGACAGTCATTCTCCAATGAGAGGCCATATGGGCCACCTTGAGGCTAGCCAGGGAGATTTGGAGAATCAACCAGTCTTGTGAGGTATTGACAAAAGCCAGGGGGAACGTACAACCTCTGTCAGTCAAACCAAAAATAAGGACGAACGAGATGCTATGTAAGTCTAATGCAAAAGTCAGGGGGAATGTACAACCTCTGTGAGCATAGACAGACTAGTGCAAAAGTCGGGGGGAACGTACAACCTCTGTGAGCATAGTTAGACTAGTGCAAAAGTCAGGGGGAACGTACAACCTTTGTGAGCCTAGTCAAGCCTTGTGAGCCATGAGCAAAAGTCAAGGCATCTAGCAAAATTTAGGTTGAATATAAAATTCCTATGAGCTAGAAACAAACGATATTTCTAATATTGCAAATGATATAAATGTATTGATCTAGTGCGTTGGCATGTGTAACATTATCCACCTTGAAGAGAAATTCAAATTGCCTTGTAAAAAGTCGAGTTGTAACTGAAGTCTCAAGTCTAGTTCTATTTTCGAACTAAAGTGTAATGCTGAGTTGTAACTGAAGTCTCAAGTCTAGTTCTATTTTTGAACTAAAGTGTAATGTTGATTTAAGTCAAGCATGCTTTCACACCTTTATTTCGAGCCCTCTCCTCTTCTTCTCATCACTCCTTTATAAGCAGAGGTCGACCCCTCTCTTCTATACAGCTATGCAGGTCAAGGGTGAGGCATATAGAGGCGCATATCAATGAGACAGAAGCAGCATATCAGTGTTGTAGAGGCACGTACAGAGGCAGCATATCAGTGTTGCATATCAGCATACAAAGGCAGCATATCAGCATATAAGAGGCGCATATCTGTGCTGTAGATCAGCATAATAAAGGCACATATCAGTGCTGCATATCAGCATATAGAGGCGCATATTTGTGCTGTAGATCGGCATAATAAGGGCGCATATCAGTGCTGCATATCAACATATCAGAGGTGAATATCTGTGCTGTAGATCAGCATAATAAAGGCACATATCAGTGTTGCATATCAGCATATCAGAGGCACATATCAATGTTGTAGATCAGCATAATAGAGGCACATATCATGATATAGAGACAGCATAATTAGAGCACGTATCAGTCAATTAGAGGCAGTCTCAACATCCCATATCAGAGCTGATATATCTCAGTGTTTGAAAGCAACTAGGATACATCTATATCAGCAAGGTCTCTTAGTTCTCTGTCAGGTCAGAGTCAATTTGGCAAGCTCTTTAAGAGCAGAGTATTTATGGTGGATATTTGTAAGTGATCTTACATTATTAATGCAATAAAGGAATATCGTTTGCTGGGGTTTTTCTCCCTGTACAGGGTTTCCCCAGGGTATATGTGTTGTTGATGTGAATGCTTACGTATCTACATGATTAGTGCAATTCAGTTATGATTATATATTGTTGAAATGTATTAAGCTGGAATCAAAGTGTTGAAGAATTTAAAGTAATAATCCGCATAAGAAAACAAGCTCAAAATTTAACATAATGAGCAGCCTATTGAGATTTTTCATGATTTCTAACAGCTGCAGTTGAAATCTTCAACTCCGAAAATCATGAAAGCATCAAAACAAACTTAAGTAACGAAAAGGAAGTGAGCCAAATCTGCAAAGCTATTTTGGATAAATTGAAAAACAAAGCTATATCAACGAAAAGCAAATTGAAATCCAAAGCAGTAGAATCAAAATTCTACAGTAGATTATTCAAGCAAAACATCAAAAGTAAAACCATGAAAGCAATGGAAACTAGCATTAATGAAAGCAAAACTAGGTTCGAGCAGAAACACAGGTCTTGAGAGGCAAACCATGCACCTTTGATAAGCAGAAAATAAGCTGCAAGCAAACGAAATTACTTTTGGAAAAATGAAGTGAAGCTTGCTCTCTATAGCAGGGTATTCACAAGAAAGCATGCATCATAAGAAAACCAATGCTCAGTCAGTCTCTGGAGAAATTGGTTCAGTCAGTCGCTGGAGAAGGGCTCATCTCTATAGAAGGCTAGGTAGGTAAGGTCTGTGGAGAAAGGCTCATCTCTAAGGCTAGGTAGGTAAGCATCTTGCCTAACTAAAACAATTCCATCACTTGGATGTATCAGGACCGTTTTCATGACATATTGCTCAATTTCTGATCGCTGACCCTCATGACCTTGGGTTCTTAGATGGGTTGCTTGGATCCTTGTAATGTGTACAATGCTCTGTTTTGTGACCAACAGATTTACTTTTGAATTTACCCCTTTGAATCTTGCTTATGTATACACCAAATCACGACCATTCACGAACTCTGATTCATTGCTACAGTGCAACTGTTGGTTTCTTTTCAATCTTTCACCATCATTAAAACTTAATCTAGAAAACATTGCTTTCAGTAGGCACTTTGATATGGATAAGAATGAGTATCAGTGGTGGCAAGAATCCATTGCATTTGTTGTTGTATTGTTTGTCAATACTATAGTTCAAGCTTGATTCTTGGCTGCCCTTATTTCTAGCCTCCCATCTCATGTGCAAGTTGCCAAGTACAGATTCAAGTTGTTAAAGGAGGCACTCAATCCGTGAATTCTTGTGGGCTACTGTGATTTTTTATTCATGAAATTCAGATTCTGTAAAAGCAGTTCTCCAAGCCTGGCATATATTACCAGAGTAGTAAATAACATAGCAAGAATGGTCTTAACCTAGGTGAGCACCACTGTGAGAAAGATCAAGAAATTGAATTGAAAATCCTTGCTCACTGAATGACACGTTGACTTTGGATCATTAATACATTAGCTTTGATGTGATGATTCATTGTTAGCAGTAAAGTATATATGTGTAATCTCATAAACCAGCGAGCTTTCTAAAGATAACTCGAAAGAGGGTCACGGGGTATTGGAATTCTTTGCTGTGTTATTGGAGATCTACACTAGAGATGAATAGCACTTGTTCTTTTTCACATGAATGACGGATGTTTTGGATTGCCAGGGAAAGAATATGTGTTCCAGAAATCTCAGGCATATCCTTTCAGCAGAACAACAAACACTCAATGTGAAAGATTCATCGCAAACCAGCATGAAGACTCATCGCACACCAGCATGTCTGGTAAAAGGGTATAGAGATAGGGTTCCTCAGAGTTTTTTCAAGATCTCGATTTACTTCCAAACAGTGAAGTGGTTTACCTTTGTAGTACAATATTGTACATATGAGCACATCCGATTAACTTAATTTAGTGAAAGTGCATACCTGTTTCAAAAGTTTCTAGCCTAACGTTTGACTCACTAATCTTGATTATGCGAAACAAGAAAATAGACTTGGTGGGCAGGGTTCCTTTCTCCAACAACTCCTCCAAAATGTCCTCCTACAAGGCTCCATACATTAGATCATAAGTGAACCAGTGATAATCTTCAGGAAAATTTCAAAATCATAAGCGATAGGTACTTAGTTGGACTTCAAAGACTAACGAGTTGGCAAGCCTATGCTGAAATGAAAGCCAAAAGTAGATGACAAACATGAAACCAAAATTAAAGGAATTTTATTCTCGAAATAAAAGGATTTTTGAAAGAAAAATTATTATTCTAAGCAAGTGAACTAAAAGTAAGCCTATGCTATAAATAAAAAACAATATCTATTTCTAGGTCCTATGCTGAACACAGACAACATATGTCATGTGAAGTCATATTGCTAGTGTAACCATACATGCAGATGGTTCATGCCCTAAGCAGGGTTCTCATGTTGATTGGGTGAATGAGTACTCTGCAAAATGGTATGAAACAGGGCAAAATCCAGAAATAGCTCTTTTGTGAAAAAAGTTTCAAACACAAACCATTTGATATGGGACTCGGAAACCTGATTGAAATAAGATTGCATCCATAATGCCATTACATCAAACGTTTAGTCTGAAAATCTAAATTCCGTGCATTTGTGGGGATTGAAGTCATATTTAGTTCTGCCACTAGTGGAAGATAGTTCGTTTATCAACATGGCATATTTGTCTCCCCCTCCTCCTACCAACTTAGCGTTTTGAGATGAACCTTGATGTGCCTATCCCATTATCATACAGTTCTGAGTTCTGAAGTATCTTTCGGAGATGACATTTGCTTATGCGTGAATCGTACATACCAAGAGTTTGCCATTGGAAAGGGGCCAGCATGCTCATTATGCATGAGGGTGTTTGAACAAGGCATGTTATAGAAATCCTCATCGATCATATTTCCGTGAAATTGATTTCCAACTTTTGTGATCTCTAATTCGAATGATTTGTCTTCCAATGTTGAATCTACGCTGACCTCCTCCTCAGTCTTGAGATCATCTTGTAAATGACATCTATTTAGCAATTGCATTTACATAATCTTTTCTTCACAGAAGTTATTTTGCAGAAGTATGCATCTATCATAAAGATTCCAGCCATCTTCTTCAATTTATGATAACTCTGGTTCAAGAGACTTACCCTCTTGAAATCAAGGGAAGCGAAGAAGAATGAAGGGTACTCTAGTAGAAATGCCCTTATGTGAAACTCTAAGAAAGCATTATCATTTTTGGGATCCA